>JBBPJN010000146.1:0-23005 GCA_038088755.1 Boletus aff. separans
AACAGAACAGAGGGATGATTCGGTGGTCAACTCCCACGGATGTTCGAGTATTATTCCGGTGTCATCAACATCAGACAGGCATCGTCTGCATGAAGCGGAGACGTTCGTAGAGCCTTGAGGAGTTAGTGTAGAGAGTGGCTCTTGATTATGGGGAAGATTTTCCGAGGATTCTTCCGAAGACAAAAGGCAAGTCTCGACTAAGGGACTGATGGTAGGACTGAATAAATGATGGAATCAGGGGATGCAAAGCGAAAGAGCGGCTCAGCGTACCACATATGTTTCCTGCGCTTTACGCTTAACGTGGGGGTGGTGGCATGGGTTGGTTCCGAACATGACAGACGCCGTTTTCGACCAGCCAGAATCGGAGGTAATACATCTTCTTCCTCGCTGTCATCCGTGAGGGACTCGACAAGAGGGGGAACTGGCGATGAGGAACATGAAGAATCGGGTGAAGCATAATGATGTTGCTCCAACGTTCCCTTGTTCTGCAACTCTGCTTCCGACGCCACTAAAGACTCCACCATCTCTTCGAGCTCGCAATGCTTCGGCTCACCCACAGATTTGATGTTTTGATCTGTCATATCCCTCACGGCAGCATCAAGATCACCAGCGAGGGCGGTTTTTGTAAAAGTCGACGAATAGAGAGCCTCTGCCGTCACTTTTACGACAACGAAAGCATGGACAACATCGGGGGGCAACGGGCGATTCGGGTTTTCGTTCACAAGGGCACGATACGCGGCATCCAAAGCATCTGCTCGACAATTATTGAAGTAATCGCGACACAACGCCGTCCAACCCGTTCGTCTTCTTGCATTAACAAACCATGTGTTGACTGCGGAGAGATTGCAGTTATACTGCTGTGCTAGAGACGCTTTAACTGTCGACGAAGGGTAAGGATTTGCGATGTTCTCGAGAAGCCAAGAATAGGCTGCGACGGTGAAAGAGGAATTATGAATGGAAGTGACTGTACGCGTCGGGGGGGTTGGAACAGTGGATGAGAGCTGGGGAAATGGAGAGAGGCTGAGCCCGTCCATGGAATTGAGAATACTGTGGAAGTCGTTACGGAGTTTACTCTCGAGATCTTGATTTACTTTCTCGAGCTCGAGGAAACAAGAAACGATGCGAGCTGAGGACACCATGCTGTGGGGATCATTGATGGTTCCACAACCAGTATCATCGTAAAAGATGGCTGGCCAAAAGTCATCCTGGAGTGATGCCATGGGAGTTGTGGGGAGGAGCAAGTTGTACGAGTAACGCGCTAACTTGACCTCGTAGTGAGTTACAGTACAAATAATGACAAACATTCCATTGTTCCCCAAAAACGTCGCCCCCCCTGTGTTGCTATGCACTACCAGTGTCGCGTTCTTCTCGCACCTGGTTCTCCTATCATCTCTCACAGTGTCATATCTTTTTGAACGTGATAGATTCATCTGGCTTGGAGCTCATGTTACAAACAACTGAACAGTCCACCTTCACAAGAACAGTACAAATTGGTACATATATCAGAACAAATGTCACCCAAATCGGCTCTTGAGTAACTGCGTGGACTCAATCAGGACGGGAGGCGCAAAAATGGTGGCACATCCTTACCGTTTGCCCCACTTCGAGCATGCCCAGGCCCCCGCTGTTAGATCCCCCAACGAAAGCCGAAAGTTGCTTTTGCGCCATGAGCTTCGCGAGAGTCATCGCAGCACCATTCATCATGCTTTGCTTATCTTCCCCTCCTCCGCCGACAAATGTCTTACCTGCTTCTTTCATGACTAGACCCATGAGCTGATTTCCTCCACCTTCACCCAGTCCACCCGACACGAGGGTGCCGACGTCAATTCCTGATTTCGAGGTGACGGAAGAAAGAGCCTGCCCAACAAGTTAGCCAAAAGTCATGGAACCACACGTGGTACAGTACGCTGAAGATCATGGGACCGTACTTGGCCAGATCACCCTCAGGCACTTGGTCGTTGTGAGCATAATGCTGTAGAACGATGCGTTGAGATTGGCCACGTATCAGATGAGGAACCGTACATACAGAATTATCTTGGACATGCTGAATGGCGTTCGTAATGTATCCTTCGTCGTCGGCACCAGCGTGTGACAGCACCTCCTGTGTGTCGACTACAGCATCGCCGTCATCGGCTGCGACGCCTTCAAGTGAAGAGGGCTACTCACAACCACCTTGCGGTTTCTGATGGTGAGGGGTGTTGTACTCTTGCCCACCAGTCTTGTGAACGGTGGCTGATCGTCGTACATCGCCGATGATCAATCAGCTACAACTGTAGTGAGGGACTCACGCTCAGACTCCGAAGATCCACCGCCGGTAGCGGTTGCAAGGACTTGCTCGGCAAGGCCAAAAAGAGACGACTAGACACAAGTCAGCCAGCTGGAAGCGGGCGCACGCCTTCACTCACCATGGTTGTATCAGTAAGATGGGGCTCGATCAAGGCAGCCGAACAATGTCTATATCGTCCGGTTTTATAGTGTCGACACGCACCGCATGATATTCCAATCTGGGGCGACGTGATGACAGCTGACCTAGAATAACCAAGCCACTTTGAGCTCTAGTGCTTTCTCATTGCATGTGCACCGGGTCCGCTATTCCAGTTCGAGCGTGCACCGCCGTAACAGCAAGGAATGATGATCAAGTAATGCCACAAATCGGTCCCGAAGCAAGAAGGCAGACAAGCTCGGACGCCACTCTTGGGTCTCCCTTTGTGCAAGTTGGAGCTAGTTGAAAAGTGAAGTCAAGAAAGAGTCTGAGATTGATTAGCGGCACAATACTCAGTCATCAACTTGTGTGAAAGAATTTGGCACAGATAACGAACTCTTCCCACCCAATTCACACATCTGAACCACCTTCTCTATGGCTTTTTGTTGTTCTATTCGTCTGGCTTACGACGAGTTAGGCATGATGCGGCAGAAATATCATAACCTTCGTTCTACTCATATTGTTTATTAAGCTCGTCGAATTATAATACACCCCTGTTGCCAGTGGTGCACTGGTCTACACCTTTAGAAACTTGGGGCATCACTGCTGCAAAATTGCCCTCACTGTTCCCGAGTCAAGCCTAGGAGAACTACAAGTTCAGTTGATACATTCTGGGTTAGCAAAGTCTGACATTCCCAGACGTGAAACGGAGAACAGTAACGGACAGGAAAAAATGTCTTTGGGGACAGCGATGAAGTGGTATCACTTGTAAGTATGCATGTGGACAGAGGGCAAGAAAACGAACACAAGATATCCAGGAGAGTGCATATACCATTATACAACACAGCGCAGCTTGTTTACGCACGTTCTTCCCAAGTGCCTTTCTTCATAAACTTGGCAAGAACCTCTTCGGATCCTCGCTTAAAGGCTTCAACCCCACGAGCTGGATCCCATACACGAGATCCTTTGCGAATATGAGAGACGGGAGAGTCGCCGGCAGGGGGGGAAGGAACAACAGGTGGATTGACAGGAGGCGAGGATGCAGAGGAAGGGCTTGGCTCGCCAGCTTCAGCTGATACCAGCGCGGTCAGGGTTGGCGGAGGTAGCGGAGAGGAAGTTGAAACACGTCTCCCCGCGGCAACGGTGGGGCTAGTGCTTCCAGCAGACGTCACCCAGTTACGCCTCAAGCGCTTGTTCATCAAAATCATCTTTTCGGCTACCTCCCCTGCAGGTACGAATGTCGTGACTTGGATGCCTTCCTCATGCAGGTCCCTAGGATCCGTTTGCACACCGATGGAACGGTACTTCCAAGTACGCTTCGCCATATCGATGCTAGCACGCCGCCTTCGTAATTCTATCATTTTTTCCTCCTCGGAATCCACCTCATCCTCGACATCTCCATCTTGACTGCTGGTCTCTTCCCTGTCTGGTTCATTCTTAAGTCCAAGAGGACTTGGAGAGGGTACGGACGGCGGAACACCGCCAGCATATTTCTGGGGGAAAGGACTGTCTGACGGATGATGTGACATGAGTGACAGCGGAAAGCCAACTAAAGGTGATGGCATCGGGGAACGAAAAGCAGCCTTCCTTTCGGGCGTAGCAGGTGCAGGAAGATGAGAGAGAGCAGTCAATGGTGACTCGTCAGGAAACACCCGCCCGGGGGCTTGACGGGGTCGTTCCTCCCAGGGAAAGACGCGTTTCACCTTCGCAAGACTCGGAGTCGGGGACTCATTTTCCTCTCTAGTGATGCTGCGGTATTGCTCTCGGCGACGCAGTACTTCTGGAGTGGCAGACATAAGAGACGAATTGAAGACCGCGGGAGACGGCCGCGGCTTGGAGGGACTGGGCTCCATAGTAGTCAACGATGTATCAGAAGACGGAGGGGAATTCGATGACCAAGTTTGGTCAACGTCCCATACTTTGGGAAAGTAAGCGTCCGTTCGAGCAGGCGTGACAACGTTGGGAGGAGTCTCGATAGCAGAGTTTGATGAAGGCGTCAGAGGCAAGTCTGGCCCTTCTGTTTCTGGCTGTTGCGATGAAATGGAAACAGTCTGAGCTCCCGCATCCCGAGTATTGCGCAGGGGTTGATACGGAGCGGGGACGTAGCGGAGAGGGGTAGGAGGAAGAGATCTCAGTCGTGCATGGGGAGCAAGTGGAATTTCATGGATTTCCGGCGTAGGTAGTGTCATCCATCTGACGGGAGAGTCTGATGGTAACGTCAAGCCTTGCTCGGGAGGTGTAGATGGCTGTGCCACGGCTGTGGGGTGTTCTGCTGGGACCAAAGTAGATTCAAGTGTTACCGTGCTGTCTTTCTGCGCTTCTGCCCGCGTCTGGGCCAGCTTCCTTTCCACACGTGTTCGAGGACGGATCAGATCAAAGCGCCCCTCAAGGGGCATGGTCCTATATTCCCCTTCACCATGGGCCCGAGGCATCGAGATTCCCGACTTCCCCATACCCTCAAGTGCTACACGGCGTAATTCTTCGAGTCCCAATGCTCCACCTGCGACTATGGCACGGCGACTGTCTTCTTCATTCCATGCGGAAGTATATTTGCTAGGTTGAAAAACAGGTTCTGCAGCTTGCGAGCGATAATGTTGATCGTATACGCTGTACCAGCGATCAACAAGAGAGTTGTAGTCGTAGGCACGCCGCTGAGTGGCAGGACTTTGGGTGGCAGGACCTTGGGTGGCAGGACTTTGAGTGGCAGGACTTTGGGTGGCAGGACTTTGAGTGGCAGGACTTTGGGTGGCAGGACTTTGAGTGGCAGGACTTTGAGTGGCAGAATTTTGGATGGCAGGATTTTGAGTAGCAGGGTTTTGAGTGGTAGGATTTTGAGTGGTAGGACTTTCAGTAGATGACCCCATATCCATGTCGGTGGATTGTGCAGAAGAGCCCTGCACACGACAAGGAGGGGAGTGCCAAGGTTTATGAGGTCCAATGAAGTGGACGGCTGATATTTGAGACCCAAAGCGCTGATATGCCGGGGCGTAGCTAAAAGCGGTCTGGTCAGCTGACTATTAAAGAAAGAAGGGTAAGATGTGACTGACGTATATATGGCTGTTGGTGTGGTGTTGTACGTAAAGCTGAGTCTGTTCCAATCGCTGCCTCTCCATTCATTCAGAAGACCTTGGTCTGCGCCGTCCCAGGTACCTTTGGTGTTGAGGAGTTCCTGGAGCTCTTTGAACTTTTCCTCGCTAGGTGACAACACCATCACGCCAGAGTTGAATACGTCTGGCCATCCGACATCTGGAACGGCAGAGAATTCGTGATCGAGATTGAAGAGGTGGGTCAGAGGGCGGAGAGGAAGCACATCCGCGTCTAGAAATATTACTTTGGAGTATTGCGTGAGACGGAAGACGTGCAATTTCGTCAGGGCCGTATGTAAGTCTGGGCGACCTAAAGCACCAGAAAACCAACGTTAGATTGTGACTAGAATGACAGGAGAGTGATAAGTCATCAGGATACAATGTTTCACGGACCCGTGGTCCAGACATGGGGAAGGAGCAAGCAGACACGTGGGCGACTGAATTGACGATCCATCCGGCAAAAGTTGACGACACCCCTGCATGGGGCATGTGGTGCATAAAATGGAAGAAGAACAGCACGCACCAAGCAAAGTTAAGGGATCGGCATCAGGTGCGACAATTGTTTCCACACCGATGACTATGTTGAACGCCTTCCGGAGCAGTCTGATCGTGGAGACATCGACGGTTTCTGGCGTAACGAGACACACGGTCTCGTATTCGACCGTTTGATCTTGTGGGAGGGGTCGGTGGACATCTTTCAATGCGGCGGCGATGGTGAGTGCGCCAGGGAGATAAGCGTCGGAAGTGAGCAGCGTGACGAAAGCATGAGTGGGCATTTTCTATGGAGAGATATCAGTCAGAATAAAAGCGAAAGGACGCTGCTAGCTGAGCGCTGATGTCGAAGTCGACCGAAAACATATTTCCACCAGCAAAACACGTATCAACTCGGTTTCAACCCCTCAAAGTCCAACTGGAACAGGCCATGCCCGACAGGGTCTCGCTTACCTATAACGGTACGCCGCCTCACAACCCTGAAAAGAATGAGATCTACTGAACTGGAGAGCCAGAAGCAGTCAAGGGGGTGGTCGAGTTCAGTAAGCTGACGGAAGGGTCCATCTTTGTTGTGGCTCTTATCCATTCTCAGTCGAGGTTGCCATCCACACTATCCTTTACGTTCGTCAAATATACCCCCCGGATCTGTTTGTAAGAAGAAAGAAATATGATATGCCAATGTTCCAGTCGCGTCACCCCGCTCTTAACGAGTATATATCTGGTGCAGTCAAGGCCATCGCCGATGAGCTCGTTTCGGTGAGTCGCCAACTTAAAGCCGTCGATAACAAAGCGGTTCTGGACCTCCCTACACAGGGAAACATCCAGAAAGTGGTAGTCGTGATAAAGGACAAGGACCAAGTTGCCCTCGAACGATTTGTTTTTGCTATTCAGAACATGATAGAAGTCCAGGCTTACAACAGGGACGTCAGGTAAGGGCAGGTCAGTATCCCATGGGTTGAATTGACCATTGCCCTATGCAAGTGTCCAGGAAGCGATGACGTCTGCGACCCTCAGCCGATATTTCCGCGCATTTTTAGTCAAGCTAAGTATGATCGAGTCTCAGTTAGGCGCGCTTCAGCCCCAAGGTAGTCTCACACTATCAACTCGAGTAGTTTGTGCCAACTATCTTGCAGACGATGCCTCGTTCGCAATTCTGTTGGAGCTTCGCGATGACAAGGAGGCGCCGATCGGGCCTCAGGATGAAATGAATCAGGATCCACCCCCTTGGGTGCCCGCCGACAAGCAGTATACTACCTTAGGGACTTCAGATGATGCCCAGCTCCATCTTCTAAGAGTTGTTGAAACGGGGATAGTCAATGTGAGTCTCATGATACTTAGCCGTAGTCATCACCTTCTCTTGACGAATGTCTTAGCTCTCTCTCGCTGTACAAGAATCAGAAGAGAAACTGAAAAGGCTGAAGAGACCGCCCAGCGGAAGTGATTCCGATCAAGTCGCGAAAGATAGCGACAAGCCTGCGTAGTCAGGAATAACTCTGCCCGTGTGTTGGTGACATGACCCGAGCTTTGAGCACGAACTTGTAGAACGCGGGGATGACCAATGGAGTCTAGTCCATATAGAAAATGCACATTACCAGCGAGGTGTGCAACAGAAACAGAAACACGATAGATCAGTACTAAACGTCCACTCGTATGCGTTGAATAATCGGTATAATGCGCTCCCACTCTTCCATCGCCTGCGAATGTCGAAGTCAGTCCAACACAAAAGGGGATACGGGATGGCTTACAGATTGGTAGAATTCAATCTCCCCGTCGGCAAGGTTGCTTAGCATCTCTTTCATCTCTGCTTCCTTTGAATACTGGAAAATAGTTTGCTCCCTCAGCGTCTCATCGCTGAAGGCGTCAGAAGTTTCATGTGCGGTAGTAACCGCGTCTTGCAGCTAGATTCCATAGCAACTTTTAGCCTCCAAATGGGAGGAAGGGACTACGTACCTCTTTGATTTTGAGATCTAATTTCCGCATCTTCTCTACCCTACTTCGGTCATCATCTGCACCGCGAATTGCATCTACCTTATCTTTGAGGTAAGCACCTATTCCTAATCCCGTACTTCCTGCGTGACCAGATATTACCGCCGACAGGCGGTCGCGTTCGAGTGTAACACCTGACAGGTAGTCGGACAGTTCCTCAAAATCAAGCTGCTTCTGATCACGAAGCTTCAGAACGGCTCGATTGGCATGGGAATAAGTAAGGAGCGAGTGAAGATGTACAAGAAATGGGTCCGTGGTTGTTTGCGTCTGGCAGAAAGCAGTTTTATGACTGGGCTGAAGAAAGATGGAGAGACTATACCTTGTGACGAAGGAGCGCGGAAAACTCGAGAAGGGTGTTCGAGAAATGATTTAATGGATCTGTAATTCCCGATTCTAGAAATCCGAGGCCCTGTACGGCTACAGCAAGATCGTGATAGTCTGCCGTAAGGTCTTCACCAGATCCCAATTTGCCTCTCGTTTAGCCTCAGAATATCCCATGAAGAATGCAAACCCCGCCGACTTACCATTCGTCCGCCCACGGATGCGATTCCAAAGGCGTTCACTGAGGACAAGACCGTCCTCAAACTTGTCAACCGACTCGCGCATATGTAAGAAGCGCTCGTCGGGCTTGCGAACTCGTGCAAAAGCGTTCAAAAGGGTGTCCGATATGTTGTCAATAATTCCTGGCATTGGTTCAGGACCGGGAGGGTGCGCAAGGTGCTGATGCATGAAGACGTGCTGTTACAAGATCTAATAAGTACAGTTAGAAAGAAAAGAGATGCCATACCCATTCTGTAGACTCGAAGAAGGCGCGAACAAGTGTGCTGCGCTGCAGAGTAGGATGTCGTGCTATCCGTTGCAAAAACCGATAAAGACTTTCTCGGGTCAGTTCGTGAGACTCGACAGCTCCTGAGTGAACCTACTCTAATCGACGTCGCTCCATAAATTCGGGGCTGAATCTATCGCCAGTAATGTACTCTGAGGGTGATTGAATATTAGATATATGTTCTGTGGCAAAACATACCCAGCCTGTGCTTGTCCGGGAGTGCTGGTACCACGCATGCCGGGAAGTCCTTTACTAGGTGATCCCGCAGGAAGACGAAATCTGTGAACCGTCGACGAGATGATGGATTTGAGGAAGAGAATATAGGAAGATTCGTCTTTGGCCGGATGAGTACGGAAAGGACACGAGTGAGGAACGACACGGACCTTTGCTGTTACCAGGTAGGATACATAGGCATCCTTCGTCTCTGCAAGCTCTTTCAGGGGATCCTTGACCATGGTGACAAGGTATCCCTCCCACTTGGGATCGTGAGGACCGCGGGGCTCCTCGACGCCAGCCGTACTCTGCTTGAACCCGGGACCGCTGGAATGTAAGCGGGGGTCGACATCATAAGGTGCTGAAGCGGATTCCCAAGTTACGCTGTCAAATACGTCGTCCTCGTCGCCGTGCATAGTTTCGGTGTCGTCCTGGCTGGCTCGGTGGCAGTACTTAAGTTGCACTGATTGTCATGACCACGTGACAGCCCCGCATTAAGGCTGCGGATGAGGGCGTTGGACAACAAACCACAACAAACACTTTCTGGATGCGCCGTATATATTTCTGCCCGCTGTGGCCGTTGCTCAGCGCACTCTCCCTCGCCCTCGCCTATGAAGTCCCCTTCTCAGACTCGGACTACTCCAGGCAGATCTGCTCGGGCATGTGGGATGGCCCCGAGACCTACATCAACGGTACGCCCACAGCGGTATGTCCCTGTTGACCTCACAGATACTCAGTTTGGTACTAGTCACGTTCGATGCTTCCTCATCTCATGGTCAAGTGGCCATGGTCATATACGAGTGGAAGGACGTCAAGTACCTAGGTAAACTCACGTCAGAAACTGACGATTCACTACCCGTGAGTGTTGCCTGCATTGCTGTGCTCACAGCCCACTCACGACCGCTTTACCAGCAGAAAACCTATGTTTGCACAACTGACGCAGTGGGATCTGGCTTGTGCTCCTATGAAAACATCGGAAAATTTATCTTTTCCTCGGAGGACCCAAACGATCACACTCTCGTATCACAGACCAGCTTCTGGACCGCGGGTGTTGCGTTCGACCGAACAGGTATATCGGAAAGCACTCCTTCATCCTTCTGGGACGATCCTCATGGGAATCCAACACCTCCCTCAGAAGACAACACGTCACCTTGGTTGCCAAGGGGTGTTGCACCAGTACTGGCCCGTGTTATGCCGCGGGATGATGATCCCCTAAACCCAATTCCATCGGGGATAGTAGCTTACACAACCCCTATACAGTACCAGGTCCGTAAGACTGGATATTATTGTGTAGGCAAGTATCCTTTTCCGGACGCGATGACAGTCACATTATATACTCTCTGACAGCTATTGTACCTGTCACCGTGATGACTCCAACTGGTGCCCGCCAAGCTCCAACTGATGTCCCTGTTCATCCAACGTATAACGGTGTCGTTCTTTTCGGAAATACCTTTGACGGTAAACTTCCTGCGTCTGATTACCCAAAAGTCAACGTAAGTTCTCCTTCTCACTCCCACAAACATACCAGCAAACACACTCCAGTTCTATCTCTTCATGTTTTTTGCATATGCACTATTTGGTTCGGCCTGGGCGTATATTTGCTACAAGCACCTTACAGAACTCCTGCCCATTCAGGTGCGCAGCCTCGTAAATATAGGAATTTCAATTGACTTATCACACACTGCAGTATTATCTATCAGGTCTGATCGGCTTTCTGGTCATAGAGATGGTAGCAAATTGGGGTAAGTTATGATATTTACTCCGGAAAAGGGATGTTTACCTGAGAGCTGGCAGTATACTATAGGTATCTTAATGCGCATGGCAAGAACATGGCATCGACTGTTTTCCTTTTTGTTGGTTGGTGTATCCGCTCGCTTGAATCAGCTCATGCTGAACTTTCCTGACAAGTGGCTATACTCGATGCTGGCAGGAATGCGTTATCGTTTTTTATGCTGCTAGTCGTGTCGCTTGGTCTTAGTGTTGTTCGGGAATCCTTGGGCAAGACGATGTTGAAATGCCAACTCTTGGCTGGAGCACATTTCATCTTTGGAGGTGTGTCATTTGGAATGCCCGAATTATCCGACTCATGGCCATCGAAGTATTGTATGCTGTTGGCATTGTTGAACTTGAGTTGGAGTCAACCTCGGCTTTGGTCCTCCTGCTATTCATCATACCGTTGGCATTCACACTGAGCGGCTTTCTCATGTGGATCCTATATTCTCTCAACGGTAAAGCGCACCCTCCTTCGTCTTGCTCGCGAGAATCATGAAATTTTTTAGGTACAATGACACAACTAACCATTCGCAAACAACGGTACAAGTTGACTATGTTCAAGCGGTTGTACTACATCCTGCTTGCAACGGTTGTCGTGATAGCCATCTTTTTTGTAGTGTCGTCTATGGCGTTTTCCGACCGCTTGGCTGAAGGTACGTTCATTGTATGATGAATAAAGCTCGTCTTTGATGGTTGACGACTTGGTAGATTATGCTGCTAAATCTTGGCGTATACGGTGGTGGTTACTTGATGGGTACCTCGCCATACTCTACTTCATCTCCTTTTGGTCAATCTCGTACCTTTGGCGCCCAACCGAGAACAACCGAAGATAAGTACCTTCCCTCCCTTTAAACAACGTCAAATTTACCCGCAGCTCCGATATCCACGCTTGCTATGTCAGACGAGATTGCTCAGGAAGATGAAGATGCTGAGGACTATGACCCCGAAGCTCTTCAGCTCCGGACTCGAGCTCGGGAGGACGATGAAGTTACTCTGGTCAATAACCGTAGGGGACCTGAGGTGCTCGCAGAGGACCATGTCGTCTTTGAGATCGGCGATGAGGACGCTGGTAGTGACGATGAAACTGAGAATGCATCCAAAAAACGACATGGAGAACGCAAGTCCGTTGATGGAGATGGGACGGCGGACGAGCGGGCTGGCCTTATGGGAGGAAGGCAACACAAGGATAGAAATGATTAAATCCCTCGTCATTTCGTGGCTTTTGTCAATTAGGATCTGTAGAATACATGGATACTCTGACTACCTATCTATGGGATACTATCAACCTAAGACGAATCTCTCACACGACCTGTCGACACTGTATAGAGACGAGCCGCAATGTTCATACTTTGCAGTTCCTGAAATCGGGTTTGAATGGGCAAGTCAAAATTACAAGACACCATCAACTAACCTGGAACAGCAATTTCGCCGCATATGGAATGTAAAGTTGAGAACATGCAGTCTTGTTCTTACAAGCACGGCACTGACACAGATATCAGTCACATTGCAACGTTTCTGGATGTGGTTCACCATACCTCAAAGGTTTGTTTTTTCTGTGACGGGGATATCAGTATAACGAAGCCAAACCTTCAGTTAAATCGTACTCACCAAGTTGGCAATCGCGGTGAGACCGCAACTAATAACCCCCAAGTTCAGTTATTTCTAACAAGGAAAAACGACATCGAACACTTACATGTCACAAACGTGCAACCGGTAGGCGTCACTCGCTTCGAACAAGCGCTCCTTCAGGAAGGCCGCAACACCATGAGATATCATACAATCGCGTTCCATCTCTCCGAAACGGAGACCACCGTCACGACTACGGCCCTCCACAGGTTGCCTCGTCAAGATTTGCACGGGTCCTCTAGCGCGCGAGTGGATCTTGTCGTCCACCATGTGCTTGAGACGCTGATAGTACGTCGGACCGAGGTATATTTGGGCTTGAAGCTTCTTGCCTGTATGGCCATGGTACATGACCTCAAGGCCACGAGAATGGTAACCTTTCTGACGAAGGAAGGTCGAGACCGACTCTACCGTGAGGTCCGTGAAAGGAGTGGCATCACCCTCATTGCCAATGAGAGTGGCGACTTTCGACAGCAGGCACTCGACTAAGTGGCCGATGGTCATACGAGACGGAATGGCGTGGGGGTTGATAATCAAGTCCGGTACGATACCCTCCGCAGTAAATGGCATATCCTCTTGACGGTACGTGATACCAATCGTGCCCTTTTGACCGTGACGGGAAGCGAACTTGTCTCCAATTTGTGGGATACGTGTAGAGCGCACGCGAACCTTGACAAACTTCTGTCCCTCGGAATTGGTAGTGATCAGGACTTGATCAACAATACCGTTTTCAGTGCTCTTGAGAGGTGTTGAGACGTCCCGTCGTGTGTGTGTCCGCGTCCGCTGTCCTAATTCCTCGCTGTCTGGAGGGATTGGTGCTGTCTTTCCGATGATAATATCCTCACCCCTAACGTTTGTTCCTGGTGCGATGAGGCCGTCATCCTCCAACTTATCATAAGTCCCGTGCTTCATGCGAAGGGTAGTATCGCGAGTTGGCTTCTCGAATTCTTCCAGCTGTTGGACCCCGCTCTTCTTTTCAAGGTCCATGTAGCTGCGGTAGTATATACTCCGGAAGAGGCCCCGATCAATGGAACTTTGATTCATGATGACGGAATCTTCTTGGTTATAGCCACTGTAGCAGAGGATAGCAACGATGGCGTTCTGACCAGCAGGGAGTTCACGAAATTTGAGATACTCCATAGAACGTGTGGTAGCAAGGGGTTTTTGCGGGTAGTAAAGGATGTTGGCCATCGTGTCCATTCGAACCAAAAAGTTCGTGAGGTAGATACCCATGGCTTGTTTACCCATAGCAGATTGGTAGGTATTACGTGGCGACTGCAGAAGTGTAAGGCCATCGTCAATCGAAGCCGAAGTAGCACGCACCTGGTTGTGATCCGGGAAAGGAATAATACTAGCACAGACACCAAGAATCATACTAGGATGAATCTCGCAGTGAGTCCATGTATGCGCATTAATTCCAGCCTTTAGTCGCGCCGCAGGGTCGAAGTCTCCATCATTCTCATGAGGGTTGATGCCTGCGGATTGTAACCTGGAATTCTCCAAGTCCTCCGGTGTCATGGAAATCATCACTGTTTCCTCCTCCTCGGCATCCAATAACTCGATTATCCCTGTCTTCACCAACTGCTCCCACTTAAACTCTTCGCCATCATCATCGCGGTAACCCTGATTAAGCCATTTGATATGTTTTTTCTGCAGGGCAAGCTGCTGGTTTTCGACAATGAAGAGAGGTCGACAAACTCGCCCTGCATCAGTATAAAGACGAAGCTCCCTCTCACGAATGTCGCGGACGACAGAAACTTCGGGACTTATGTCATCTTTTCGGCGAAGTTTTTTGATCGTCTTCACAAGGTTGGCGGGATCACGATGCACACCCATCCAGACGCCGTTCACGAAGACCTTTGTACATGGCGTCGACGAATGCGCATTCTCTTCCAGTGATTCGAGACCCCATTCCTCCAAGAATTCGATGACGGGAGCAGAATATGAACCGACAGAGATACAGGCCATCAATGCCAGGTTCTTGACGAGACCACAAGCTTGTCCTTCTGGGGTCTCCGCAGGACAAACCATTCCCCAATGTGTATTGTGCAACTGACGAGGTTTCGCAATCTTGCCCTCCCGTCCAAGCGGGGTGTTGCAACGACGAAGGTGGGATA
Source organism: Boletus aff. separans (assembly GCA_038088755.1). Lineage (NCBI taxonomy): Eukaryota > Fungi > Basidiomycota > Agaricomycetes > Boletales > Boletaceae > Boletus > Boletus aff. separans. Next base: position 14,539 of record JBBPJN010000146.1, read on the forward strand.
GGGTAGAGGCATAGGTATATCGATTAAGCACTTGGGATACGCCAGCCTTTGAAGCCATTGATTTCTTCTGATCGCCCCAATTACCTGTGGCCAGCGAGTACTTAAGACCGTTGGTGATAGTTTGATGTTTGACGGCCAGCGAAAGGTTGAACTCTTTGTGGGACTCAACGCACTAAAAACAGTTTGAACGCAGGATAGCACAGAACACATTAGAGCATACCTTCTGAAGGTATCGGTATACATCCCTTGTCAATTTCTTGAAGAGCATGCGGAAAAGGTTGGCAAGCAAGGGTCCAGCTAGGTCAAGGCGTTTCTTGCCGAAGTGATCACGATCATCAAGCTCTCTTCGTTCCAGAGCAGCGAGCAACAGTCGATGGATCATATAACCGAAGAAATATGCCTTCTTCGATTCCGAACCTTCTGCCATGGAAACATGCGGCAGCATTTCCTTCTGTAGAATCTCTTGGGCATAGCGGATACGTCGTTCCCTGGAAAGCCCCGTGGTAGTGCCTCTGTTCCCGATGAAGTCTAGGGCCACTTCACGGTCCTGGATGACGAAACTATCATCGATACACGGCTTCAGCATCTCGAGCATCTGAGAGTCTTGCATATCATAGCAAATGTGCTCAAGAATATCGCGGTCCGAAATTACGCCAAGTGCACGGAAGACAACCCAGATGGGGATATCAACGCGAATGTAGGGAATTGTGGCCTTAATGACATTTCCAAGCTAGACGAACGTAAATGCAATGTTCATTAAGAAGTTCAATACCTACAGATCGTTCTTGTTTATGATGGAACATCTTCACTTGAAATTGACTAATTGTTTTTCCGCCCTTCTCAACGGCACTCCGTATTTCAGCAAGGAAGTTAATAGGAGAAGGTTGGGCTTTTGCGAAGACATATACATGATTCGTCGCCATGCGTTCCTGTGCAATAAGGACCTTTTCGGATCCATTTATGATGAAATATCCCCCTGAATCGTATGGACATTCATTGAGGTCATACAAATCTTGGTCTTGTAGACCTCTCAGGATGCAAAACGTGGACCGCAGCATAATGGGAACCTACAAGAACATATTACCTCTGGTGGCGCACTCACATACAATAGCATTTACCTTGCCAATCCAGACCTTTGTTGCATCCTCAGGATTCTCATGTCCCTCGGGCTCCCATATCACGTCTCCGGAAACACCGTCCGGATCTTCGCGACCTAGCAATACTCTCTTCCTCATCTCGATATACAGCGGCGCGGAGTACGTCAAGTTTCGCAAGCGCGCCTCCTGAGGGAAAACGGGGACCACAGAACCGTCTGCTTCTGTGACAGTTGGTCGCGATAAATATATTTGCCCAAACTTTATCTCGTAGCGTCGCGTCATGTCCGATTCGTGACCAGTATGTTGGTCGGCTTGATCGAGTATGAGGTCAGCATTTTCATCGACCAGCTCCTGCATGGTGTTTTGTACGAATTCGTCGAACGAATCCAGCTGTTGCCGAACAAGACCCTTCTGCTCGAAGAAACTGGAAATGACAGTCCAACAGTCTTCCTGGGTTATCTCCTCGTACTCTTCTTCCTCGTTATCCATCCCGTAGCTTGGATCATCATACGAAAATGTATTTGGATCGATATCTCCAAGAAATGCTTCAGAAAATGTCAGTAGCAGGGCTATGATTACAAGTACCTTCAGTCATGTTGGAAGAATAAAGGGTTTGGAGACGTTAACAACGAGAGCGCGATCAGACCTCGTGAGTAATGTTGCTTCTTCAAAATACCCTGAAGAGTGTAGGCAACGGTGATGACGGTGGGAAGACAAGGTTGAGCGCGTCGTTGACGTCGAGGAGCATGAGTGGTAATACTTGTTGATACTTGTTGGCGTCGTACAGGGTTCGAACTCCGCGAGACACGATGACTAATCGAAAATTACAAGTCTACGAAGGACAGTCACTCAAGAGTTTGTTCATCTTTCCAAGGGCGCTACTGGCATATCCTCCCTGTGCCGAAGGTCATCAGTACATTCATCCCAACTACTGCGTCTACTCACACCAAAGAGCACTGTGTGGTTGAGATAATGGTAGACCTCGTATAGGTCACCCCGCAGATTGTATTGCTCTGCCGGTTCGCTTTCCGGCACATGCTTGTGGTAGGTGGAAAAGAATGCACTCGGAATTCCCCCGAACATGCGACCAATGGCAAGGCTTTGCAAATTCTCAGACCGGGAAACCTGGTCTCGTGTATATTTTACTCACTCGGCTTCATTGTGCCCGAAAAATGAAGAAGGGTCGAATATGACTGGGTGTCCGTTGATGCGATCAACTCCCGTATTTCCACTCTACCCAGTTCAAAGTCGTCAGGGGTGCGGAGGAGCTTATTTCCATAACATACCCAAAGGTCACCGTGCAGGAGGACTGGTTCTATCCTCAATGGACGAAGTAACCACGGTATTACTCTTCGCAGTGAACGCTCCGCCAGACAAACCAGTGCTACGCACAACTTACCTCGACCTCACCTCCTCGCCCTTGGTGATCAACTCCGTGCTCCCATGTCTACCTTTAAGCTTGATTAAGAGATTCTCGATCATTGAACTGTAGCACTCCTCCCATGTTGCAAACCATCCGTTCTCCTGCCTGGTTGCCCCGCAGTACGTCGGGACATCGAATCCATAGCCCTTGTTGCTCTTGAAGGCATGGAGTTCAGTCGCAATTCTCTTACCTAGGACCTCCGCTGATTTCACCGACAATGATGCCATGTCCTTGTACTCAGAAAGGAAGTAAGGTCTGCCGTTCGAATCCCCACCAACTACTCCGAATGCGAATACTCTCGGTGCTAAGCCTGGAGCAGCGGTATGAATGGCTTTGAGGGACTCTGCCTCCCCGATGTATTGATCCGAATCAGTAACGTCGCCAAGTTTTGCGTAGTATTTGTTCCCTGCCGAGGAAGTAACGACAGGAAGGCTGAAGGTGAACTGTGCGCCGGGCTCTATGTTGTGTAGATGCGGAAGAAATATGCTGGCAATGTCTGACATGGCGGACAAGGGTTAACGTTGACCCCCTGTGCTAAATCCGACACGACGGAACTTCGGCCCATCTTTCCCATCAAACATGGATTCCCAACTCAAGTACTCACCGACCGAGGGAAAGCTGGCATTCCTCGCAGTATACCCACAGCCCCATCCTTGACATGTTCAGCAAGATGGCTCAGCAGCTATTGTCCGCCGTGTACAGCGCTTTCTCAACCGTTCTTGGCATAGATGAGAAGGTTGCCCCTGTCGACCAGGCATCGTTAAACCTGAACAAGCCCGTTCCCGCCGTCAAAGGATTCTTCCCACTCAACGAGCCAGGTGTAGGATCGGCTTATACCAACACGGTTTGTTCACCCTCTATGTTAGCAACGTACTCAAGTTGACTGCCAGTGCCAGGATATTTTCGCACAGAACAGGGAACTCCCTGTGCTGTTCCAGCCACTTACGATCAAAGATGTCACTTTTAAGAACAGAATCTGGGTGGTACGCTCACCCATGTCCTGTCCGCCGAGGTGTCACTAACATCCCGTTAGTCTCCCATGTGTCAGTATAGTTCCGACCGCGGACATGCCACTGATTGGCATCTCGTTCACCTCGGTGTTCGTATTACCCAGCGCTTCGGACTTCCTCTGCTAAGTCTTACATATCTTCGTTCTCCTAGGGCTTTGCTTCCCGTGGTGTTGGAGCCATCGTAGTTGAAGCTACAGCAGTTGTGCCCGAAGGGCGCATATCTCCAGAAGACATGGTGGGTATGACTCGCAATGACCACTGGTTGATCTCATCGTCACCCAGGGGATTTGGGCCGACAGCCATATAGAACCTCTCAAACGGATCGTAAACTTTGCACATGCCCAAGGCACTGTAATTGGAATACAGCTTGCGCACGCTGGCCGAAAAGCATCCACTTATGCCCCTTGGGTTCATGCTAATGCGGCTGGAACCCATAGGACTGACACGTATGTCGCTCAGCGGCAGGAAAATGGGTGGCCAGACGATGGTGAGTCGCATATAACCCTCATGTTCACCTGGATGATACGGATTACAGTCTATGGCCCCACCGCTGTGCCATTCTCTGACTTTCATCCTCTTCCCAAGCCTATGTCAGAAAGCGACATAATACATGTCGAAGATGCATTCGTAGCAGCCGTAGACCGCTGCAAGAAAGTCGGCTGTGAGCTTTCAGATGTTCTTCGATGGTTGATCCAGGTTGACTGGGATAACAGTCGACTTCATTGAAGTTCACGCTGCTCATGGGTACCTCCTACATGAATTCCTCTCTCCCCTGTCAAACTCGCGTGCTGACGCGTACGGTGGGGGTCTGTCAAATCGGATGCGATTCCCCTTGCGTCTTGTTAAGCGAGTACGTGAAGCCTGGGCAGACAAACCTCTCTTCGTAAGGATTAGTGCGACAGATTGGGCCGAAGGGCCCGAGAGAGATGACGATGGAGAATGGAAACAGTGGGGTATCGAGCAGAGCAAGGTTTTCGTGGGTGAGCTGAAGATTCTCGGGGTCGATCTTATCGACACAAGCAGCGGTGGAAACTGGGTCCAGCAGAAGATCCCATTGAAACATGGTTACCAAGCATGTGTTTTTTTGCAATGGTCGGTGTGGCTTATCTGACGTGCTTTCCGCTCAAGGTTCCATTTTCCGAAGAACTGAAATCTGCACACCCCGACATCCTTAGCGGTGCAGTTGGCTTGCTCACGAACCCGGCTGAAACCGAGTCATACCTCAAAGAAGGAAAAGCAGACGTAGTTCTTCTCGCCAGAGAGCTTTTGCGAAACCCTCACTGGGTTTTGACCGCGGCACGCGCCCTCGGAGTTGCCGTGAAGCCTGCAGTGCAATACGAGCGAGCTTGGACAGATATGTTAGCACCGGCTGGCAAGTAGAGGTAGCTTGAATTCTACATGTTAGTTAAGAGTAGGTTCCGTAAGTATCTATGCAGATACTTTGGACAATCTCCTTCAAGGTGTTTCTCCATAGCAATGAGTGTCCTCATGAAGAATGCTCCAGCATTTCTTTAGCAGCCTCGTACTTCGCCTGAGTTTCTGCAATGACGGTTTCACTAATTCCCCAGCCCTCCCCGTTTCCACTCGGTCCGCTTTCAAAGCCTTTCTGGTAACCGGCTGCTGTCAAGTAATCCCGTACGTACTGCTTGTCGAAACTTGACTGGGGTCTTCCCGGTGAGTAACCAGCGAGAGGCCAGTACCGTGACGAGTCAGGGGTAAGTACCTCGTCCACAAGGATTAGCTCTTCTGATCCGTTCGGCGAGGGAACGAGGCCAAACTCGAATTTGGTATCCGCCAGAATCAGTCCGCACGACAGCGCATGTGCCGCAGCCGTCTTGTACAGCTCGAGTGTAATCCTAGCGATCCGTGCATATAGTTCCTCACCAATGAGTTGAGCGGCTGAGGAGGGCATGAGAGACATCCTTCACAATAGACAGAGATAGCCAAAAACCTCTCTCTGGAGATATGTTTTCGTCGTGAGCCCCCTGCTCAGCTTTGGTCGATGGTGTGACGACGGGCTCGTCCAGTTTCTCAGACTCCACCAAACCCTCTCTCAGAGGCATTCCGTGCATCGTTCCAGATTTCTTATACTCTCTCCATGCCGAGCCTAATAATCCGACCATATTGTGAGATGCAATGTATGGATGAGTACCCAAGGCCACATCGCACCGGCGAGATAACCCCTGACGATGGCTTCTATGGGGATGACCTTTGCTTTCTTCACGAGCATCGTGCGTCCCTCGAGTTGGTCCCTGTATTGCCTCACCTCTTCCGGCATCTCGTCGATATCGACTGTGACGAGGTGGTTCGGGACGATATGCTGGAGTTTTCGAAACCAGAACAAGGATATGATCGTCAGCAGCTTCCCCTTTTCTGGAATGCCCTATGAACAAAACAATCCTTGAGCTGGTTGACGGAGGATGGCAGGAAGAAAGTCACGGACATCCTTAAGGATGACATCGTACACTGATATTCTGTCGGTTGCAACGAACAGAAGGCGGTCATCAAACGAGGTAGCGTAGATGTCGCGCACTTTCCCTCTTGAAACCAGCGAAAGATCGGGTAATTTGGTTGTGAGCAGTGCGGGCGCCATTCGGCAGACGGCAACTTGAACGTCTTGCATTATTACGAGTGTATGTCTAATGTCTTAAATACAGTATCGGGTCGACACGCTACGGTCATGTCCGACGAATTCTCTGCCTATGCTACAACACCGTCTTTAGTTTATACGATTCGTTGGATTTGGAATAATCTAGGCGTCGTGCCGTCCTTCACGCAAAATGCCAGTTGTTATATGCTTGGAACCAACCTAGGAGAAAAGTGAGAACCGTTTCACCTCCAGAAGTGCAGACGTACATATCATACTTCACCAGGTCATCGATATTCACGAGAGCGGCGGAGGCCAGCTGCCTTGCCTCAACCCACATCCAAACCTGCGAAAAAAAACATATGAATAGGTGCTACCAAGTATACTTATGACAGAGCTCACTTTCAATAACGCTCCAAAGTTGCCCGAAGGTATGTGCTTAATCGATTCCTGTGTAGTCATTTGCCTCCCAAGCTGCCTTAGAATAGGTAACGCGCTTTTGAACAAATCCAAGCTCGGGTCCAACTGACGTCCAATCCCTTCAAGTAAAAGGACGGATATAACCGTGTTAATGAAGTCACCTTCCATCTTCACATGGTGTTGCCGAACCGCCTTTAGTACGTCCTTCAAGATATCTGATATCTTAATTTGACCAAGAGAGAACGTCTTGCGCTTCACGTTTAATACGATATGTTGCATCTTCAAAGCAAACGTCTCCGTGTCAATGGCCATTTCGGGACTCCGACAGCGTTCCACCATCAGTTGTCCAGTGCGATAGCCATCAAACTCTGCAACGGCGCGGAAAAGGTCAAGAAAGTTTTTGCGGTTTGTAGAGTTGAGCGTTGTGACTAGGCCAGCGTCAATAAATACAATTTCCGGAATGTACCCTTGGTTCGAGATATGCTGTAGTTCGTCCTGCCACTCTGCAGGAGAGTTGCTGAGTCGCTTAAGTTTCGATACTGTCGCGTCCGCCTCAGTTGAGGGTTGAGCAACCGTGTTACTCTCGTTGTGTCTAGAAACAAGAGTGTTGAACAGGTGGCGTACGAAATCACGGGTTGCAAGTGGTCGCGTGAACTTGATCATGATATTTCCCGGGTGAAGGTCAGAGTGAACGAAGTTGTCCAACAGAAGCATGTTCTGGTGAATGTCGTCAGCACGATATCCCAGCTAGTGCTCTCTACATACCAGAAATGCGTCGAGACCAATGGTAGCAACTTGTTCGTCGAACGGTCCCCCTCCGTTTTTCAAGAAAAGTTCCAATGGTACGGCATGCTCAAATTCCTCTATCAAGATATCGGACGTAGAAAATACTTTGAGGGGACGGGGAAAGGTTACTGGTACATTCCGCGATGCGAAGTTATGCTCGAAGGTGAAAAGGTTGTCGGCCTCGTTGCGGAGATCAAGTTGTCGGTGCATCATTTCACCGAACACGGTCACCTCTTCGGGAAGAGATAACCACCGCATACCGGGAAAAAGCGTGATGACATTGGCAAAGAAAGACATGATCGCGAGATCACGCGCGATCATCTTGGCAACTCGAGGGTGGAGTACCTTTATCGCAACTGACGCGGTGGGAACCGAGGGTGGAGGGTCTTGCAGTATGACTGGGGCGAGAGATCCGGCTGCGGACTTGATATGACGTTTAGGTCCAAGATACGACGGTGGGAGAAGATCCTGTTTGAGGATTGCCTTGTATGCCTTGGGAGCAAGATAAAAGTGCCATGGACGAAAGGAGCACCAGGAACTTACTTGGGCAATGGCACCCGTCCCGATCGGAGTTTCTTCGAACTCTTCGAATACGTCCTGGAATGGCCTCTGGAAGACTCGTTCTATAACTTCCATTGTATATGCAAATGAATGAGGTGTCGCCTGCGAATGTGTCGTTCCCAGTCTGTCGCAGAGCAAAGATGGAAAAAGGTCGGCGCGAGATCCGGCCCATTGAGCGAGCTAGAGATGGTTGATGAAAGACCATGTGAATCAATGAATATTACTCACCTTGATGAATGTCGGACCAGCGGCTTGCATCCTTTTGACAAAGAAATCATACCACCACACAGCACCCCATCGATCACCTTGCAGTTGCTTATCCGGACTTCCAACCAGCAGCATCGGCATGGTGATTACGACAGGCACAAATAAGTAGAACAAGTATATGAACCGTCTTGCGGTTAAAATGGGTTCCCAGATGAAGTCTTGTAAAAACCCGATTATCCGGAAGCTAAGTGAGCGCTGGGGTTCTGCTGGCGAGCCAATCATATCTTGATCGCGGAATGGACGGGCACTATCCCGACTTTCTGCACAAGGAATGAGGTCGGGAAGCGAGAAGACGGAAGGTAAATGTAGCCGGGGG
>JBBPJN010000147.1:0-10588 GCA_038088755.1 Boletus aff. separans
CGGACGAGCGTGCTCGCTGGGGGGATGGTGTCACGTGAGGGGGGGGTGGGGGTGTGGGCAGGGCGGGGTGGGTGTCAGAGGTAGGATGGGAAGAGGTAGGGGGACGTGCTCACCGACGCCGCGTTTGCGCCAGTTCTTGTTGACGCTGAGCATGGCGATGTAGCCTCTGTTTGAGACGTGCTTGTGCATGCTCTGCTTGCACACGATGACGCCTATCGGGATCGATGAGTCGGCTGGTATAGCCTGGAAACACGCCCTGGGTGAGCCGAGGGAGAGGGAAGAGACGGGGAACGCACGAGGAATGCGAGCTGTGGCCTGTGGGTGGACGAGTGAGCGTGGGTGGGCGTGCACGAGAGGGACGGAGCGCACCACTGGTGTAGAAAGTAGCGATATGTGTATATGACATAGGGCTCGCTGAGCTCTGTCTGTACGAGCGCCATGATGTGTGGCAGGTCCGATTCGCCTGTGTACTGTCTGTACAGAATCGAGTCCGTCATCGTGTCGACGTCGACGGTCGACGAGAGGGGACGCGAACACGGAACGTACATATCGTTGCATCCAGGTTAGGAAGTTTGTTCACACCCGCATGACAGGCAACGGACAAGGGCGTCGCCTGTTCACGCTCGACGATGGAGTCCATCACCGCCCTCAGGTCTGTCCTCGCGACGACCCTCACCGCACGCGGTCACGCCGAGCAAGATCTCTTTGACGACCTCATCCTCCACAAATCCCGTCTCCGCGACCTCTTCGACGTCGGTCAACCGTCGTCCCAGGAACAGCGCGAACTTCAGTCTGGTACGTGTCGTCCGTCTTGCTCCACCGCTTCGACGCTCACCGTCGTGCAGGAAGGATCACCATCAATGGCAGGTCGCTCGCCGTGAACGCAGACTTTGCCCAGCAAGCCATATTCCTCGCGCAGCAGCTCAAATGCTCCGAAAAGTACATTGCCAGCATACTCCACGCCATCATGGCCGTCAACCCAAACATGGGCCCAGTCGGCTCGATCGAGGCGGCTGTCGCCGAGTTTCATCAACGACGCCGTCATCTCGTCGACTGTCTGCGTTACCTCTTCGAGGCCGCAGAACTGGCGCAATTACCGGATGCGCCTAGGCTCTACCTCCGTCTCGAGGCGTTCGTCAGGCAAGAGCTTGTCCCTGCTGCAAAGTCGCCCGGCTCAGATGCCTCCCTTGCCTCTCGTATTTTCAACGAGATCGAGTCCCTCGAGGTTGCCGTTACACAGGCCCAAACAGCGAGACAGAACGCGCGGAGCAACACCGTCCCACCTTCTGGCCCAGGTGCGCACACCCTTTTTTCGTCGTTCCACTTTGACCCATGCTCATGTCCTCAAGGTTCACAACCCTATCTCGGTTATGATATTCTAAACGCTCGCTACGAGTCGCTCAAGTATGAGCGACGGTGCTTCTCCACAGTGTACTACCAGATTGCTCGTCTAGGGTACTTTTCCCCCAACGAGGTACAAAAGTCGATCGACTGGCTCGCAGCCAATCCAAACGACACCGTGACGTTTTACATTCTCGCTGCCACTCTCGCAGCTTTTGACCCCGCAGATCCTCACTCCTTCCCCGGCAAAGTTCGCAAAAACCTCGCCGTCGACAAGGGTACTATCATGTACATGAAACGACAACTCGCTTCTACCACAAACTGGAAAGAACCTGGCTTGAAAGCGACCGTTCTACTCAAGTGGACGCTCTTCATGACAGAGACTAGACATCGTGACCCTACATTGGAGAACCAACAAGGATTCAAAACGGAAGAGCTCGAATCACAGATTTGGAATGCCGTGCAGGGTGATGCCTTTACGTACCTCGCTGCCGCCCTCATTCAGTTCCGCAAACGCACCCACACCTCACCCATAAGCTCGTTCGCGCAGTTTGTCCAACTCGTCCCTGAGCAACAGGAGCAACAGCAAAAGGAACCTCTCGCTGAGGAGTTCAAGCTTCCGGTGCTCAACATGTGCGATGCGCTCATCAGGTCTCTGCTCACGTATGCAAGCTCCGAGTTGCGCAAGATCAAGCAGAGGCAGGAGGATGTGCTGGCGAGCGTTCGGACGGATCGGTCCAGGATGTTTAGATCTGCTACCTCTGTCAGCGGTGAGAACGAAGGTCAACCCGCACCACGGAACGATATTGCCATGCTGTATTCCCTCATCGGCATCCTCTACGCGTCTCTCCCGCCCGAACGTGCTCTACAGTTCTGGGGTGCAACACCAATTGGCGAGACGCGCAGTCTGTCGTACATGGAAGTCACAGAAATGTCCGCGGGGAAATTGCCGTCCTTCTTGCAGTGGGCTGTCTGGTCTACCCAAGTCCGGGATGTTAATATGACGATGGCGTTGTACGATATGCTTGCAGGTCTCGCAAAGGGTCAGCAATGTAGTGAGCTCGCATACAATTTCCTCGCTCGAGGTGGCGGGGAAGTGATACCAGGCAGCAGCCTATCCAGCTCTACTGGCTCATATAACGCTGGCCCCTCGATATCATGGTCCACGATCTTTGCCCTTCTCGAGTCCTGGGCCTCCCCTGCTCCGAGTTCCCGCACGAACCAGCCTCAGCAATCCCTCGCTGCGTCTTTTGGTGGATTCGGTTCTCTTGCCGCCTCACAACCTTCCCATCCACCCACCCAACAACCCCCTCAACATATTCCCATTGGACCAAAGGACGTACTTCTCGCGCAATCCTTCCTTCGCCTTCTCTCCACCGTGGCCACCAGCTCCGTTGCCGTGCGTCTTGCCATTTCTTCCAACACCCAATTTCGCGCTGTCCCAACTCTGATATCACTCGTTCCTCTGGGTATACCTCTTGAACTCAAGGGGGCCATATTTGATGCTCTCGCCGCGTTTTGCGAGCCTGGAGCGGGTGTCGCAGGAGTGGATATTTGCAAGAGTGTATGGACTCTAATGGAAAGAGTCGAGGTGATCAACGTGCGTGCGTCGGTATCTGGGCGGTCGGTCGGTGCAGGTGCCGTATTACCGCCTGTAAAAGGAGTTGAAGTGGAGTTGGACGAAGTGGAGGCAGCATACAAGTTGTATCCTGCCACCATCCCGTTTTTGGACCTGCTCGCTACGTTGTTGCATACGCCAAAGAGGCTTTCTCCGCGAAGTCTGTTGGCGGATGCCGAGCCACTTAATACGATCCCCGAATCTCTGGGCCAGCCCTACCGTCTACCTGGTATTGGTCCCTACGTCAGCTTCGTGGTGGACAACGTGTTCGCGGGACTACCTCGCCGGGAATACGCACGACACTCGGAGAGATGGCGAATGAATGATCTGTGTCTCAAGTTCGTCGAACGTGCGCTCGCAGGTTGGGAGATAGAGAATCTCATTCGGGGAAGTGAAGATGGGTTGCTGAAACGAGAGACCATCATCCCCTTGCTCATCCATCCTGGTTTCGAAGTGCTCACCCGCCTACTCACGAATTCCCCTCTCCAAACCAGCATCCTTTCCTACATCGTCGACGGTATCGAAGGCTTTGAGCGCGAGCTCCCCTCTGAAGAGCCTTGTTTCTTGCTGACGATCATTCGCGTCCTCCGTATCATTCACCGAGTGCTCGAGATTCAGGATGTCTTCCTTGATGTGTTGGTTCCCATCCTTTCCGAGTTTGACAGCGCACCATTCGTAGGGAGCATCCACTCGAGGTCGTTTTACACACGGTTCGACCAAGCGCTGACGTACGGTACCAGGTATATCCCTGCCATCGCGGCATATGTCGTATATTCAGCATACCCGGAACTTGTCCTCCTCGCCGTCAAGATCGTCTCTCAGCTGTCTTGCTCGACGTCCGTCACGAGCCTGCTCACCCTCATCGAACGCAGCCCCGATTCCGAGCGCATTCTGAGTGGTTTCAGGCAGCTGCTGGACGTCGAGTCCCTGGATGACGTCGACACGGCCGAAGCAGTTGCAGACCATATTACGGGCGCTGGTGCTGCAGATAGAGAAACCCAGGAACCGCTCGATCAAGCTATCAGAATTGCGATCCTCGACCTCCTCATCCGCAATACGGAACGTGGAACGACGTATCCCAATATTGGCCATTTCCTATTGTTCGGCGGTGCAGAGAGCGGGCACCAGATCCAAGACCCACATGCGATTGGCGCACGCCGGACGTGCGCGCACGTCATCCTCGATCTTGTCAATGTCGGTGTGCCGCGGATGAGAACCAAGGGCAAGGATGGAGAACGACAGCGCAAGGCGACAATGCATGCAGAACCACTTTTCAATGTCCTCCCGGCGCTCAGCGAGCGGTGTTACCGTGTCATTTATCAACTCTGCGTGCACCCTCTTACATCGGATGCGACCATGCGGTATCTGCACACGAGGGAAGACTTTTTTGCGCGTCATCTCGCGGTCATCCCCTCAAAGGTGCCGGAGGTGTCTCAGGAACCGTTCATCGAGGTCATGTACCATGACGGATCACGTGTACTGACGAGCGTGTCGACGCTTCGCGCATTCATCGACTTGCGCTCTCGGATATTGGACCTCGCCGCTTTGGATCTACACGTACTGACGAACAAGGGTCACCACAAGGGTGTGCTGGAGATCATGCAGATCTTATTCGGGACAGGTCAAGTGCAGGATGTGGGAGAGTTTGAGTGGGAGGATGGGATGGGGATGCAGTTGCAGTCGTTTAGGGAGATGGGTCAGTCTCATTTGCGCGTCATCGAATTTGTCGAGTCGTTGAGTTTCGACTGGTCGGACTCGCTCGCCACCATTCCTGTCAACCTGGAGTATCTGGGTTCACTCAACCTGCACGCATGTGTTCGTGTGGATGCGACGGGATGTGAGGTGGTCGATCAGTCGGCGCTGTTGTCGCTCCTCACTTCCGCCTGCAGAATGCTGCATTCCCAAGGACGTATCACGACAACGGGTCAAGCGGAGAAACTTGGGGCGGAAACAGCGTACATCTTGGAAAGTTGCGCGATCGAGAATCATAGAAGGGAAGTTGCGTTCGCGGTCGCCACCGGCTACGAGGCATGGCGTCGACTTCTCGACATGACGCTCACAAAGTGCTTCAATCGGCTCCCACACGACAGACGCGAAAACATGCTCTTTGACCTGCTTCATGTTCTCCCTGGGATTGTGCGCTCCGACGTTCAAGAAGCGACAGCGGTTTTGCTCTCCGAAGCCATCCTGTCTACCATCACGAAATTGCGCGAGGACAGACGTCATCAGATCATGCTTCAGTCCGCTGGGGGTGATATCGAGGCCGGTGCGTTGCCAACTGAGCGGCTCTATGCACTCGTTCGGAGTTTGCTCGAGTGTATTCTGGATAGCAACCGCTCGGAATTGGTTCGCGGAAACTTGTATGCGTGCTTGATCAACTATCTGCACCTTGTCTCTACCGACGAGGGGCGTCACGATGTGGAAGCTGTCGTGGACACCTTTGGGAAGCGGTCGATGGCGCTCTCGGTGTCTGCGCTTGGCCCAAGGGACGATTTGTCTCTCGCGGAGAGTCAAGGAGGGTCTGCTCGCTCGACGCCCACACCGGGTGGTCGCCCTAGCCAGCACACGTCGGCGTTGGAAGCGGGAACGCTCTCCGCGATGAAGGGCGTGATGGAACGATTGGTCGGCACGATTTCACGCGACGCGATCGACGGGACGGAGGTGTGGAAGACGGTCGCGTTCATGCTTCTCGATTCTCTCGCATACCTTTGTCGTGCGGACAAGTCACGCACGCTGTTGTCGTCCTTGGCGAGGAATGGTGTGCTGTCCAACTTTGTGAGAGGGTTGAAGGAGGCGGAGATGCATTTGCAGTATGTGCTCAAGCCTGATCCTGGTATGTCTGCCTCGATTCCGACCGTGCTCGTTCTCTGTTGACGAGGTCGTACTCAACTGCAGACGACTTGAATCCGTTGTACGTGTATGAAGCCAAGATGTCGCTGTTCACCCGGATGGCGCAGACGAGACCGGGTGCAGAACGGCTGCTCGAGGCGCAGATCCTCCCCATCCTGTCTCAGTGCGAGTATTTGGATACGCGGCCCGAAGAGGACCAGTCTTTTATGGGTACGTGTTGGTGCTGCTGTCGTGACGCGCCATTTGGCTGACGTTGCTGCAGACCAAGATTCGTTTTTACCATCTGCGATCCAGCGGTACCATCAGCTGTTCATGCCCGCGTTGCAGCTCATCGTAGCCATGTTAGCTTCGTTGGGTACGAAGCACACGACGGCGAACAATCAGGTATGTGAAGCTTGCTGTGCCTTATGGTTCGTATATGCTCACACTTTCGCTTCCACAAAAGGCCCTTGAGTTCTTATCGAGTCACAGAGACACGATCGTGATCATGCTCAAAAACGACAATGAAGAGGTGGCGCTGTCATACATTGAAGAGATTCACCTGCTTGTATCGCTCAGCGGCAGTCTCCTTCCTCTCGTTCCTAAATCGGAGTTGGTAAGTCCCACCTCCGTCCTTTTGTTGCCAGATGAAGCAGATCCATTACCCAGCTTACGATGAACACTGGCTTCGGTGGCATACATGGTGCCATTCTGGGACTCGCCGCGCGGTGTCTCGGGAATGGTCGATGGAGCCAATCTGTACGGCCCCAGACAGACAGCGAGATTGCGCTCGCGAGCGTGTTTGCGCCAGGACACCAGTCGGAAACCAAGTTTGACGTTCTGGTTCGACGACAGGAGCTCTTGCTTCGAAAAGCGGTCATCGAGTATCTAGGTACTGCGAGCGACTTTACGGAACCGGAGATTACGCTGGTTCTCTCTCCCGTCTTGTCGGTCCCTCGACATGACGAGCGGCCGCCTCGTGTGATTGGTGCGTTTTGGTTTGAGGTGCAAACTTGGGGGGTTGTTGATTCAGAGTATGTGTTGTTTTTTTTTAGCTACAATTCCCACCGTCGGAGACGCGATCGAAGCTCTGAACAGTCTCTGCGACGACCTGGCTGCGACGTTGAAACAGATTGCGGATCTCTCTGCGGAGCTGTCCTCGCGAGATCACATTCGCGTGGACAACATTCAAGAGGTGGGTGACGGCTATCGCGACCGCCTCGTACGCATCTAAATGGGTCTGCAGGTTGTCAGCATCTCGGACTCGGCGTTCTTGCAGGACCTCGACATTGCGCAGAAGCGGTCGTTGATCCATCAAGCGTATCAACGGCTCAAGACAGAGTTTCAAGACGAAGTCAAAACGGTGCTCGGTACGCACATCCCCCTCGATTCTTGAGCGTGCCACATCTGATGTACATGCTAGGCACAACGGAGATGTTGTTGTTGTTACTCTGGCGGCATCTGGCGAGTTATGCCGAGACGGATCCGTCGCGTCCTGCTGTACCGCCGCCTGCCAACTTGAGGACGTCGATGCGGCTCTTGCCTGCGGTGGATGCGAGCACGTTTAAAGACGAGGTGGGGAAGCGGCTCGCGGGTGCGCTGACGCGGATATCCAATCTTGATTTCGTGCGTTTTTTTCTTCTTTGAGGGGGGAAATGTTCGGTATCTCACACGACACACACATAACAGAGTGCAGAGACGATCGGACGTGATTGGAAGTCATACCAGGGATACATCGAGATCATGTCTCGGAGGTTGAGGGACACGGTTGGGTTGCATGACTTGCTGGAGTAACCACTAAGCGGGTTTCATCTTACTTGAAAAATGGAAGCGTGGTTGGCTTCCGACGCGCAACGTAGAATTTCTTTTGTATACATGTCCAGGGATGAATACTTGAGTAGTGAGGAGCAAATCATCCAGGATGCTCTCCCTCAACACGCGCGCTACTTTGGCCAACATTGACAACTGTTGGAAGGACGATTGTTCACCCCGCAGTGTGTGGAGAAGCCACGTTCTCAGTTGGTTGTCTGGGTATTTAGTTGGGCAGAACCTCACCCTCACTGACGGCAAACGGAGTCGTGGTCAGTCGAGTTGGGTGTAACGTGTTGGTCAAGTACAACTGCAGAGGCTGTCTGCGCCATGCAGACTACGACCACAACGCGTCTTGGGTTTACTCAAAACTCACGCAGCAGCCTGTTCACGCCGTTGCGGTCCCAGCATATAATATAACCCACCATCTGTCGCGACCTCGAAAATCTCTCTGAAGGTTTTCGACAAGGCCACGATGGTATCACGTCTGGAATTTCGTGGAGGACTAGGATCGTTTTGAAAAAGGATCCTCTAGGCGTGCAGGGACGGGCTACAGGGAACGATAACGCAGAACCTAATTCACTGGGCATGGATTGTGTTTGTGACCTTCCAAAGCAGGAAGGGATACCTGGCGGGCATGATGTATCGATACCTCGAAAGCCCCGTCTGCTTCCATGGCGCAGTGTATTTTCTTCTTCTTCTATGTATTCGTGCCCGAAAGTGCAAGGGGACGGACTGATAAGGTTGAAGACAAGGAAATAATAGATAAATGGTAACAAACCGGTTTATGAGAGGACTGGTGAGATGCGAGCACTGTACCGACACGTATGATAAAGGGGAGAGAGGTTTAAAAAGGAAGAATGCTGCCTGCACCACGCAGGGCAATTTGTCCGCCAAAACGAAGCGTCTGCGTACCCCCTGGGAAGTATGCAAGGACGTAGGCCACAAGAGCGACGACCTGGGCCGGGATTCAGCGGACGGACAAAAGGCATCAAGTACATGACAGACCTGCACGATACCGGCCAACAGCGAGCCGAGCTGTGACTGTACCTGAAAACAACGTCATGACGTGCGTCGGGAAACATGCAGGGACGGCTTACCCCGAGCGCAAAGTAGAGGGTGAGACCCAAGCTGGAGAAGTACACGGCCGAGAAGGGCAATCGTTCTCTGGACACCAGGTGTTTGATGTGGTTGATGGGTCCGATAAGCACCGAAAAGCTAGAGTGGATTTGGATTGGTTAGTAGCGAAAAGACGGGCATGGGATGGGGGACTTGCCCGACCATGACGAGCAGACTTCCCATGCTGCATGGAGAAGAATGAGCACCAAGGGAGAGTGCAGCAGGGGGTGGGCGGACCTGAAAGCCAGAGCAAACTTGGCGGGGCGTATTGGGAGCCAAGGGAGGCCAAGGAACGCAAAGAAGAAGCATACGCAGGCCCCGACCAGGCATGCACCGAAACCAAGCAATCTGAGTGGACGTCAGGGCGTTGCTCTTTAACTCTGCCCGGAGAAGTGGGACATACCTCTCCCATCGCGACAGTGCGAACCAAGCTTCTTCTTCGTTGGAGCGCTCGTTGGACCGGAGGGGGACGTAGTCGCCTGCGACGGCATTGTAAAAGCGCGAAAACGGGTTGGATGGCGGGATTGGCTGAGCTTGCTGTGAGTCGTCGGTCACGCCGCGAGCCCAGCGGAACTGGGAGAGGTTGTTGCGAAAGGACTGTTCGGTGGTCGACGGGGCCATGGTGGTTGGCTTGTTCGAGGTTTTGGCTACGCAACGCATAAACACGCGTACATCACCGCTTGGCCGCCGCCGCCATGGACCGCCTCCAAGCCTGGTTCGTCGACCACGGCGGTTCGTTCCACCCCTCAGTGGTGCTCAAGTCTCAAGGCATCGCTCCGTCTTCTATCTTGTGGTCGCTCGCTTGACATGCACTGACAGGTCCGTTTGGCATATCTGTGCTCGCTCCAAGACTCGGCGAGGACACGACCATCGTCACTTGTCCTTTTTCTCTCGTCATCACCAAGCACACATCGCTGCAAGCCTTGAGAGCCCTTCTCGGCGACGATACCCATGCCTCGCTCGACACCTGGTCCGAACGCCAGCTGATCTGCTCCTACCTGTGCTTCCACCACCTGTGTTCGGAGCAAAGGTCTATCGCGATCGCTCTCTCTTCCATACCTTGTTCATGACCTGTGTCGCACAGCTCCCCAGAGGTGTTGCGACATTTTCCATACATCCAATCTCTCCCTGCCGCCGCGAACCTTTTGACGCCCCTCTATTTCACGACGACCGAGCGTGAGATCCTCCGGGGTACCAATATCTACATGGCGACGTTGGATCGTGAACGCGGCTGGCATGTCGACTGGGAACAGTGTCACTCCCTCGTGCAGAGCGTCAACCCCGCATGGAGCGATCTGTTCACCTGGTTCGTCCATCGTGTTTCGAGACTCGCAGCCTTTGGTTCACGCCTGCGACTAGGGACATGTACCTGGCCGCCCTGACCCATCTTTCGTCCCGCGCATTCCCTTCCTCCATCCTCTCCGCCGACCCCTCGCTCAACTCTCCGTCGACTTGTCCCGTGCTTATTCCCGGCCTTGATCTACTGAACCACAAACGTGGACAACCCGTCTCGTGGATAGTTTCCTGTCAAGACACCACTCAAGACCAAGACACGACCACCTCCAACACAATCTCGATCGTCGCACATGCCGAATCCGATGCCGACGCTGACACGATATTGCCCCATTGCGGTCTGATCGAAGTGTTCAACAATTACGGACCCAAACCCAACGACGAGCTCATCCTTGGCTACGGTTTTTCGCTTCCAGATAACCCAGACGACACCATCACACTTAAAATCGGTGGTTCAGCCACGTCCCAACGATGGGTGGTTGGCCGAAACGCGCGTGGCGTCGACAGTCTCTGGTCTGGCATTCGGAACGTGATCGCAAACGGGGAAAGTGACTACGAATTCGAGGATGATCTCGAAAC
>JBBPJN010000147.1:10598-22992 GCA_038088755.1 Boletus aff. separans
ACGGCGGCCGTGCTGTCGGACATGGTTCAGGCGAAACTGGATGGCATCAAGACCGTGGCGGACGTTCGACACAGCGACGCAATTCGACCGACGGTCCGAGTCATGTTAGAGCACTATATTGCAGGTAGGCGTCCGAGTCCTGACCTCTCCCCGGTCATGTATCTTACATTTGTGCCAAGGACAAAGGGACATTCTAGAGTCCATCTTGGAATTCGCGAACGAGAAACGAGAGGCAGCGATCCACGCCGCGAGGGGCCAAGGCATCGATGTCGTATTTGATGAACATGATGACGACTAAGCGTTCACTGAAATGACATGCGTTCTCCATCGTCACTTTCGACTGTGCTCGTCCCAAATCGTCTAGGATTCTGGAATTAGAGTTGTTCGTTTTCTGGACCAGCCTCTTGCATCGTCCAACCTGGATGCAACTCGGGTGTGAATTGGGTCGATGCATTCGCTCCTGTGTGTTCATCGATTCTTCTAGATCGCTTCGCGAGTGACCTACACTATCCAGTGGTGGAGTCATTTCTGGGCTCAAAGCCTGAGCCGATGTCGCTGCGATCGCAGCAGGACGTCGAACACGTCTAGTCTACTCTTTTTCTACGAGGATGTAGGCTGCTTGTTCATCCAGCATGCAAAGTCCCGACACCACCGCCGTCAACTAAGTCACTGTCGGACCGCAGCGAGCAAGTTGTGGCGAATGCAGAAGAAATTTTGAGAAGAATCGTTCTTTGGAACAAAACCGCGTTTGGCCATGCAGTATACCTTTTCTACTACGCTAGACCATTGAAGAAGAGATAGATAATAAAGATTCGAGCTTTCACTTCATGAAGATAATGATGAACATTGACCGTGATTCGTGCCCAGTGCAAACGTAAGATCAAGTTACCCCGTATTTCTGCCACCATCAGAAAAATGTACCAGGTTTCTTTTGCCTCTGTCATGCGTCACAATAGATTCATGTTCGGTTCGAGGCATAAATCGTATACTCTGTTCGCATTGTGGAAGAGCAAGTTCTGAACGATCTCGACCGCTTGCTGTTCCGTAAGCCCTTCTCGGCGTACAGAGTCCGCAAGCACCTGAGCGACACGTCAACTCAGCGAGCAGATAGGGTAAACGAAAATAAATGGAACCTCGTAGAGAGCCTGGCGTGTTTGCACGCTGGCCAAATAGTACGTCTCTGACCACCAGTGTCCGTCAGCTACAACGAATCGCGGGTGAGTTCGTTCCCAACAACCACGTCAACGACGCTCATCGTACATGACCACAGAATCTTGTTCGTCGGTGCGAGTTCCAGCAGCTGTCGAATGACTGCGCGCTGACCATCGCCTGACACGAGCGGGAATACTTCTCCAAAATCCACGTAGACATTCTTGTATACGGATGCCAAGTACCCAGCCTCGCGGGTGTGCGGGTAGCTCGCGTGGAGAAGGACGATGGGCGTGTTGGGGAAGGCTTCGATGATGGGTTGCAAATGTGCGGGCGAGGCCCTGGCCAATCGGAGATCGTTGTCCCCGACCCCTGCTTACGGGTGAGTTGGTTGTTCCCCCAGCAGACGCTGTCTCACCTGTGTGGAACTGCACTTTTTGGTTTGCATTATCGTCTTCAGTATCACTGAGACGGAAGCGATGAAACCTACCTGGCTTGTGGTGATCTCCCGCGATCTGGAGTACGAGGCGGACGAGATGATCGTTCAATACTTTGTGCTTTAAGCGGAGGCTTTTCGACGTCTTGTATTGTAGCAACACAGCCAAAACGGCGCGTTGCATTTCCTCATAGGTCGCTGCCGGTGCTATGTGGAGCCCCGTTCTGTAACGCAATGTCGATCCTCGCACGTTGGCAATAAGTCACGAGCGTGAGCACCATACCTGTAGCAGATCACGGACTTGAAACCAGCGACACGGTCGTCGCGGGCATGAGTGGCAATCCTAGCTTTAAACTTATCCGTCAATTCTTCTAGAACGCTGACGACGGAAACGATAGACGTTGATTGATTGAGAGCGTTGCCGTCTATCATCGTCCGAAGGATGTCCTTTTGACCACGATCAAAAGATAGGGGTCTGTACATGGCCTGCGATAGTTACCTCTGCCTCGGACTCGATCCTTACGATTCTCTTGCAAGGGCTGGACGTAAACTGATCATGCCACTCGATCGACTCGGCGAGGTCAGCGACACCGCCCAAGCCATCGTCGAGCAAGATGCACTGGATGCCGCTGGGCTTGAAACACATGTTGCAGAGGTCGAGATAGTCCGTGTCGTCCCGTTTGTGCTTGAGGGCGTCCCAGGTGGGCTCACAGTTTTTCAAGCTAAAGAGTTTGGACAGCTGCAGGGTTGCACGATAGCTTGCCAGGGTGTAGCGACTGTCGCGGGTAAGGACGTCACCGCTGGCTTCCGAGGTGACGCCTTCCAAAGGGAATGCGTTCTTGTTCTCTTCTGTGAGGAGCGGGTGAGCATGGCTGTCGATGGCGGGGTAGATGAAGGCGGTGTGGGCGAGTTCTGGGTAGTACATGTTGGAGGGAGTATAGGGGGGCTAATGACTAATAGAGTCTAGTCAACTAGCCGAGGCGGTGTATCTTATCAGATCACCTTGAGCTAGAAAGCAATGCCAGTCAACGTCGCAGAACTGGAGCAGGCCATTCGCGAGGCGTTTCCCGTCTCGCATCTCGAGATAGAGGACAAGTCCAGCGGTTGCGGCGAGAGCTACTCGGTCCTTCTCGTCAGCGAAGTGCGTGTACCCGTTCCGTTTGCTACCGAGCATCCAGCGAGGAACCACCCTGCAGGCATTCGAGGGAAAGGCGACGCTCGCTAGACATAAACTAAGTAGGCAGACATCCAGTTTAGCACGACCAAGCGATCCCCTTGACCGTCGCATCTAGTCAACGAGGCACTGAAGACCCACATCGCCCAGATGCATGCGTTTTCACAGGTGAGACATACGTGCAGTTGTCAGTTTTCGGATTTAATGGACGCTCCTCCAAGAAAACGTTGACCCCGAAGCAATATGAGGCGCACCTGGCAAAGGGCCAGTGAGTGGAGGCGTTGAGGAGATGCACGTTGGATCCAGCTCAGCCATGTCAAAGCGTGTTCCGCTATCCTTTGTTCTGTCGCGATGACCATCACAATGATATCCACCCAACGCCCAGCCCATTGATGATGCTCTCCAGTGCCACCACACTCGGATGCGAACAAAGGTAGGCCTGACCATCTATGTCCTTCAAAGAGGCAAACATCAGTCCTTGTCTTCGTTTGACCACGCTCACCGCTTTGGTGCCACTTTTCTGTCTGTCAAAGCGGCCATGGTCAAGCTTTCACAGCGCAGCTACTGACACTGTCCACAATGGCGGTCCACTCGACAAGTCGAGATATATATATCGTGTCTTCTGATCGAGAGGATCGCCTGTATCAACCTCCCCTCGAGTCGCTTCAACATGTCCAACGCGCCTTTCGACTTGCAACAAGAGCTGGATGAATGCGAGTTCGAGCACATTCTCAGCCAATTGGAGCAGCAGTGGCCACTCCGAGACCAGGTCGCCAAAGCCTTGAAAGAAGCTAGTGCTGCCCTTGCAGCGCAGTGTACCCAACCAGACGGAGACACATACATGCAAACCTGTGACGATCTCGTCAAGTTCCTCGATCTCAAGGTCTCCCTAGAGTACACGGAACAAAAGTTGGTGCGTGTATCTTGCGCTTGGTTGCGTTCATTCACTGATGGATGCTGCAGCTCGTGCAGGTTCTTCAAGTATGTCTATGATGTTGTGGAAAGCACAAGGCTGATGACGCCGATCACAGATTGCATGTGCCATGCATGAAAACGCGGTCAATAACCCGACGTTGACGCCAACACAACATTCGTGCCACTATCTTGCTACCACGTCTCTCGTCTCGCTGTGCAGGAGCGCCGTCGAGGGTAGCATCACTCATCCTGACCTTTGGCGTACGTCCTACCACTGTGCTCTCGGTTTTCTCGTGTTTAAATGCGACCACAGGCGAGGCATGCAAGCTCATTGAGCGAGCCGAGCAAGCCCTCGTCAGAGCGACGGATGCACTCGACCTCTCCAGGTACCTCGGCTGGGGCAGTATCCCAGACCATGGCTTTTCTGGGTCTGGGAACGAGGCAGATCAAACACTTGCAGTGCCACCACCCACACCTACGGTCTCCGAATTTTCCATACCAAGAGAACCTGTGCACGACACCGTCTCCGATGAGCGCCTGGACATCGGGTCGACCAGGCTCAAGCACAAGGCGCTCGCAATGCTGAAAGATCAACCGTACAGGGCGGCTCCGTTGGGACGCCACCATACGATGCCTGCTCTGACACACACTGCGTTTAGCCCTTATCCCTCTCGCACGACCGCGGGTCGAACGTCTTCGCGGGCACATTCTCGTGGGCATGGTCTTCACGCGTTGGAAGAGACAGAGAATTAGTTTTCCTTTTGTCATATAGTTTTGCAGTTGTCGGTCTTTTCTTCTCGTCACAAGGCTCCTGCATCTGTATGGTTGTATGTTCTTATGATTATGGTCTGTATGCGTTCTATCCGACGTGATGTGTGAACGTTATCAACTCCCACATCCACCATCACTGTCGTCTGGGATGTTCAAACCTCCGTATCCCCCCTACGACCCAGGGGACAAGTCTGGGTGAGCCTCGGATCACCATGTCCTAGTCCCATACTGATCATTCCCCGATCGCTCCAACACCAAAGCTTCTCGTGAGTCCCTTTTCCTCCTCTACTACAAACGCTCACGCTCACCTTTCGATAGCTATGACACCGTACTCAGACGCTGGCCGGTCATCACCACCAACATCATCGACCATGTTCATCGTCTGATCCACGACATGACGATGGAGTCCAGGCGCCTCGCCACCACGTCTGGCGGGGATGCGCTTCAACGCGCCAAGGCGCTGGAAGACAAGGTCGAAGAAGGAAAAGAGGTCATCTCGAAAGCCAGTCGGCTCAAGTACCGCATGGCAAGGGATCAGGAGCTCGAGTGAGTGAAAAGCACCCGATTGACCCACGTCGGGTTCCGCTCACTGTCATTTTCAGACCAATACCCGAGGACGGCGATGTCGACGTCGACACGTACAACGCCGAACTCGCCAACCTAGCGACCACCCATCAAAACACGTGGTTTACCGCACCCTGGCTCTTTGCAGAGTGCGTCGTTGTAGACTCTGATAGTCACTTGCTTTCTCTGAGCTTGTCTTGCAGATGCTACTTGTGTGTCCTCGGTGGATTCTGTTCGCTTTGACAGTGTTGACAAGAGCGCATAGATACCGCCTGTTTCGCTCATACTTCAACGAGACGCGTCAATGGCGCAACTTTGACCCCTTTTTTGCGCAAAAGGAGGACATGTTCAAGAACAGTGCTACCGCGATATACCGTGCGCGCTTAGGACCCTCGCGCGCGACGTCACTGACTGTCTAGGAAAAGAGATTGCAACTTCTATGCACGAGCTGGGTTGCGAAAAAGAAAAGTTGAAATGGAATCCAGACAATCTCATGCTTCTTTTCCGAGAGATGATACAGATGTGTCTTTGGCAAGCATATATTTCCCTATGCTGACGTTTCAGCCTGAACGCATCCCGACGTAGGGGAAACGCCACTGTATGGGCTCCTGTAGTCGTCAGACAAGTTTCGCTCATGATTGGCTTAGGACCTGTCTCTCTTGACGCACTTGACGCCATCAGACATCGAGAATTTGCAGACAGTCCTAGGAAGGGATGCTCAGCTGGCAAGGAAAGCGTTCATCCTCAAAGATGACCAAGACGCGGTGTGGGAACACATAAACACTTTGGGAGGATCAGGGAGGCGTGGTGACTTTGTTCTAGACAATGGTAGGTTGGATCGAGACTCGAAGACCACCTGGTTTGCTTACTGTGGTCAGCGGGTTTTGAGGTATCCCTCTCAGCTTTCGGATGACTACAGCACTTCCAACAATAGCATGCTTAACAGCTGTTCACTGATTTGGTCTTTGCGGATTTCCTCGTGACATATACCCCTTACTTTTCAAAGATCGTGTTTCAGTAAGTATAAACTACGGTGCTGTCAAAAACACTAACTTTTGTCCAGCCCAAAGCTCTTTCCATGGTTCGTTTCCGATGTTACTCCCACAGACTTTGAAAGCACCATTACATCCCTTCTCTCGACTACATTCTTCCCAGGATCATTACTCCCGGACACCAGATCGACTGCCCATTTGCAAGAAATGGTGATGCGGTGGCGTTCGTACCTTGAACAAGGCACCTTTGTTTTGAGCACAGATGTAAAAGAAATGCATGGACAGAAAGTCGACAGCAAAGCAATGGCCAAGTTCTGGACCGAACCATGGCCCTACTGGAACATGAAGGAGAGAGCAAGCCAACTATGGAGTTGGCTCCGCGACAGCGATCTTGTCATTTTCAAGGTATGTATATTCCTCGTGGATCTCGTATTTTCCTCATATATCACTACCAGGGTGATCTCAAGTGCGTGTGTCATGATCGCGCGTTCATACAGGTTTGATTGATGTTTGGCTGTCTCTAAGCTATCGCAAGTACGCTTGTTCGTTTTGGTTGTACAAGTATAATGCTCAGTCGAGTGAACGTTTCAGACTCACGGGAGATGTTAAATGGCCTGCTTCTACATCTTTTACCACGGCACTCGGTAAGCGTTGAGCTGAGGATGAGCACGCAGGCAATCTAAATAGACCGTTGATAGGCCCGCTGGCAGGCGCTTTCCCGTTGCTGAGCCTCCGTACCAACAAGGCTGACGTTGTAGTCGGGATCCCGCAAGAGGTCGCGGATGATCTGGATGCCAAGGGTGAGAAATGGAGGGTGAGCGGAAAGTGAGTTGCTCTCGCGATCCAGCGCATGATCAGCGGTGGGCTAAGCTGATTGCTCAGGTATGCTCTCGTGAGCTTCGAACCGAGGGCAGGTTAAGTGGTGTGTCTAGATCGCAGTTTTGAATATCATTTTAGAAGTGAATGCGAAGTTAGAGCCAATCTAGTCGAGGTCCAGGATTGGGTGAGCGCTGAGTGTCCTCTCGAGGATGTCCGAAATTTGAGATGTACATATTCTGTTGTGTAGAAGTTCAAACGTTCATGCACATGCCAGGCTGTCTGGAGTCCGCTGATTGGCAGTCGTCCGCTCACACGGTTGACCGATTGTACCTCTGATCGATAAGCTCTGACGCGACCAGTGGTAGGCCACTATCACCATCTTCAAGAAAGTGCGAGCCAACACTGGCTGGAAGGCAACCCGTACCCAAGCCTCAACTTGCTACAATGTCTTTGCGTTTTCATATCATGGGCAAGAGCCATTACACTTCCCGCGCAAGATGCCCTCGGCCCGGCCCGCCACCTCAGTGCTGCCCTTTCAAAGACGATATTCGGAACGGTTCGCCTAGAACTTCGATAGCATGATCCACACGTTGCATGATGAGATTCTGTTCCCAGGTCGTTTCCCTCAATCATTTTTAAACATGTTTGCTGCTCGTTTTCTTTAGGGGCCTCTCCCTTCCTCTTTTTTTTTTCTGACATGTTTATCCTCAGGGTCTTGTGCCATTTTGTTTTGCTTGCGCTGCTATCCACCCTCTCAGGTGTGTCCGCCCAGAATGCCAATACGACGTCCACCGCGCCAAATCACACCACTGTCCTTATCCTCGGTGGCGGCATGACGGGCGTCATCGCGGCTCGAACGCTTCACGAGCAAGGCATCAAAGACTTTATCGTCCTCGATGCTCAGACAGGGATAGGTGGTCGTATGATCCACAAGGCGTTCGGCGTGCCAGGGAGGCAATTCGTCGTCGAGCTGGGTCCCAACTGGGTCCAGGGAACGCAGCAGGGCAATGGGACTGCGAACCCCATCTGGGAGTTGGCGCTCAAACACAATCTGACTACTGCCTACAACGACATGTACGGAAGTGTCAGTACGTGCATCATTGGTATCTCTTGTCGCGCACGCTGGGTGCTCATGCTCGTGATTCGTAGCTACTTTTGACGACAGCGGTTACAACGACTACCTCGACGTGTTCAACAACGCAGTTAACAACTTTGTCCAGGCGACCGTCGTCGCAGGTATATCGTAGCCCTTTCGTCCCACTGAGTGCTACTGATAGTGGTGGACCAGGGCCGCAATTACTGAACGGCGATGTTGACCTAAGTCTGAGATCGGCATATGGTTCAATGGGCATAAGTCCAAAAACGCCACAAGAGGTCGCCAGCGACTACTACCAGATCGACTTTGCAAGTATCCACTGTCTTGTGTGCTGAATACGACTGACCCATTTGCCAGGAGTGCAAGTTATATCTTGTTTCATGTCTTTGCGATTACTAATTTATTCGATGACCTGTTGTAGATGCACAGGTACGCCGTATGTCGTAGACTTTTGGGTGCCATTGAGTCGTCCCTAGTCACCCTCACAAACTTCGTGGCTTGCTTCTGCATGGGTAAGCCCTTGATTAGTATATTCTTCATTCGTCCTCACTCTTGCTAGAACAACAATTTTACGTACGTTCCGGAATATGGAGGGTTCTCGGACGTCAACCAGATGTCCATAGACCAGCGAGGTTACAAGTACATTGCAGAGGCAGAGGCGGAATTCCTACAACCACAACAAGTGATATATAACCAGACAGTCGACCTCATCAAATATGGCCAAGATAGCGTCACAGTACACACGAGCGGTGGCCTTACGATCACTGCTGACCATGTCTTGTGCACGTTCAGCGTCGGGGTCTTGCAAAATAGTGATGTTGTCTTTGAACCTCCTTTGCCCAATTGGAAAATTGAGGCCGTCAACAGCATCGAAATGGTCTGTCAGGCTTTGGCTCTGGATCTGAGTACTTATCTTGTTCTAGGCCACCTACACAAAGATTTTCCTTCAATTCAACGAGACGTTCTGGTTCCCAACCGAGGTAAGCTCACTGTGCTGTAATGATATATCTTATCCACGTTGCATCAGATGGGATTGTATGCAGCGAAGCAAAGAGGAAAGTATCCCATCTGGCAGAGCTTGGATCACGTCGGGTTCTTTCCGGATTCTGGCATCATTTTTGTCACTGTTACCGTGAGTGAGTCTGCGCTGCGACGAACGTTGCATTTATGTCGTTTTAGGGA
The DNA here is from genome assembly GCA_038088755.1 of Boletus aff. separans. Classification (NCBI taxonomy): domain Eukaryota; kingdom Fungi; phylum Basidiomycota; class Agaricomycetes; order Boletales; family Boletaceae; genus Boletus; species Boletus aff. separans. The sequence continues at coordinate 19,697 of JBBPJN010000147.1, forward strand.
GATTGGTCTCTTTATGTCGAGCAGCTCACTCTTGACCAAGTCCAGTCTGAAGTCATGGAGGTTCTGCAGACGATGTATCCCAATATCACTGTTCCTGAGCCTATAGATATCCTCGTGCCAATTTGGTATTCGAACCCCCTGTACCGTGGATCGTACTCAAATTGGGGACCATCCTATGTCCCCGCACAATCGGAGAACTTGAAGGCGACGCTTAACGATCGTCTTTGGTTCGCTGGTGAAGCTACCAGCGTCAAGTATTTTGGTTCGTCGTGTGCAGGCTTGCTCCAAAAACGTCCATTGACGTGCGCTCGACTCAGGTTTCTTACAAGGTGCCTACTTCGAGGGTCAAAGTACCGGCCAAGCCATCGCTGCGTGTATTCGAGGCAAGGGCGGTTGTGGATTCCCTCATACCATGATCCCGAAGAATGCTCAGCCCTATCAGAGCTATTTGACGACACCTTTATCATCCGAGCCGTCGCCCTAGCTTAGCCTCCATCACAACACTGCCTTGAGTAGAACCACTATAGATGTCAAACGAGGTGCAGGGGTGGCACTCCTTCGACAAGGATATGTATAAGCGGGGATTATCACTTCAAGCTCGATCACTGGCAGTCCTCAACCTTGGGAATTGTAGACACGTAGGATTCGATCCGTCTTTGCAAGATGGAGTAAAGCGTCACTGAGAGCCTGAGACTTGGATACTCCACACAGCTAAATATGTGTGCCTGTTGATGAGCGTGGACCGCCACCATCATGATCATGATCACCATCGCCTCTGATCGGCAAACACCTGGAACTGCCAATGAATCGGTCATGTGACCATCTGAAAGTGGTCCGAGTCGTCCGAGTCGTCGTGGCATAGAACAACTCCATGTTCGCGATCACGGAGCGTAATTGTTGGCATGTGGATTCCGGTGCGAGGAGTCAGCGTGGCTCGCGTATCGACACCCATCTCTCCCCGATAGACCAGGACAGCTCAGTGGCGTTCCAGGTTCGTTTCGGATTTGGACGTGTTTTTGATCCGGTGATCCGATATGTACTCCTTCAATCAACGATCATCGAGGCGTTGGCACCGACTTTTTGAAGTCTCCGCGCATCAAACGAGATGCAATTAATCTGTTTCAGCCCCATCGCACTTTTATCTCCACTTCTCACCTTTGGCTGGTCCTCGGCTGGCTCCCTTTTTTCATCTCTTCACCTTCACGGCTGGGTCGTATTTTCTCTCTTTTGTCGATTTCTCCTCTGCCGGACGGTCCGCAAATATGTCGACTCCCGGGTTAATGACCACAGTGAAGACATGGGTAAGTCCGCAATCGAATACATCTTTCCCAGTGGCTCGTCATTCGAATCCATCTATTAACAGACTGCACGAGCAACACGGTCTCGATTAACGGTGGCTTTCTTTCTATTCATGCTAGCCAACTTTGCCTCGCGGATGACGTTGCACAGCGTGATCCTATCACGTTTTGCGCGGAGCCGTGAACTTGTGACGAGTGCTATCGACGCTGCTGGCGTCCAGAGGGGCTTCGCTGTGGTCCAACACGATGTCCTGGACATCTGTTCTGGAATTCCGTTCGTGCAGGGCACCGCGTGTTATACCGTGTACGACGGTTCGGCCATCTCCATCCCTACGAGTACGGCCAAGCAATGTGCGGCGGGTTTGACTTGGCTGGAAAACTAGTGAGTGCAGGGATCGGCCGTGTCAGCCTGCAAGAGTCGACAGAATGTTTGATAGTCTGATTGATTCCAAGAGCGAGGAGGTCATCTATCTCACCATGGAGGGTTGGATCTTTGTCGTTTCGCTCGTCGCCGTAGGCATCCACCCTTGGGCTTTTTTACATCTGGTCTGATAGTTGGTCCTTAGCTCATGGATGAATCTGTACCACACCTGTACGCGTTTTCATCGTAAGTTGTAAGCGCATCTGATGTTCACTCTAGGATCGTCGTGCTAGCAGCTCACTTCGTGAACACGGGTTGGATCTCATATCGCATCGCCCGTGATATATCTGCACATCGTACTTATGATGAGATGGTTGTTGACGGTGCCTGCGAGGGGTTTGATATCCTAGGAGGGTCATGGCAAAATGACATGTTTTATGTGGTCAGTCGCACTTTTCGGTTATCATGGCCATCTTCCTTACAGGGCCTATCCGTACATCAGACTCTAGGTTTCAGCATTGCAGCTCTTTTGGCCATGTCATTTTTCGTCTCCAAGTTGATAAAGGTGTGTGAATATCCGCTTCAATTGCGATCGCAGTTGAGCTTGAAATGTGTAGTTGTACTCGACTGCAAAACTTTCCAGTGTTGGCTCGCCTCCCGTTATGAACCGGATGTTGAGAGTGCGGTCAGCTTGGTCCCGTTCACGGCACTTTACTAACGCGTCACAACGACAGTGGAGACTTTGGATGCGGGCCTTCCTCCAATTCACAACTTTCTTCACCCTGGCCTCTGTCACGGTTTGGTACGATAAACGAAAAAGTCTCGCGGTGGCCTCGTACGACACCACGAACGTCTTGTATGATGTTGGGTTTTATATCGTAGCCCTTGTAAGTGACAGGCCGGCCCAGGGACCTCAATTAACTAACAGCTGGCTTAGATTATGCTGCCGTGGTTGATACTGGTCAGTCTGCGAGCCCACTTGCTCATGTTCGCTATTACTGAGACGGATTGGGTCAATCTGCTAGGGTACATACTCCATCACCAAGGAGAACCGCCCTCTATTCCTTGTATACGCCATCTTGAGCGTCGTTCTGCTGGTCATCTCTGGTCTCTGGTTCGGGAGTGCTCTCTACCGGTACGAATGTTGGGATTGGCGCACCTTTTCTTGTGTGACCTCCATGGCGGATGGCTTGCTCGTTATCACATGCATCCTTTCCATCATATGCAGGCTCAATTTCGGCAGAGGGCTTGCACATTTCCGTGAGTGCCGACGTGTCATGCGGATGATTCCCCGTTGACCAGCGACGATGGCAGTGGTCGTTGAGCAAAAGCTCCAGGCGTCTGGTTTCACTTACGACACGTTCCTCAACGGTTCCAAGGGCCCTTTGAGCCACGGCACTTCTAAACGTTCTGAACTACCGCCCCAACCTGCCCTCGACAGGCGCGAATCAATCTTTAATGCATGGGAACGTCACTTGTCTTCATGTTCTGTAGAGACGGCCGTGTTCGCGACATGGTTGTCCACGACAGGCAACAGAGACGAAGAGGAAAGCATATCTTCGGCAGGGAAAGAAGAACGGCCGGTTAGCACAATTATCTCCCTGGGGGAGATGAGATTATCCGTCGTCTCATCCCTC
>JBBPJN010000148.1:0-22980 GCA_038088755.1 Boletus aff. separans
TCCCTGAGCGCAGGGAGCAGCTTGGTGAGTTCCGCTAAAATATCAACTACTGTGCTATCCAAATCTAATGGACTGAGCGGTGGTCAGATATTGTGACCGGATTGGAGAAAATGATTTACCGCGATTTTGCCTTCAGAGCTGGGTTGATGATGTAGTACACAATGTTACTGCACGCGCTTGCCACTCTGTCGTTATCCATGAGGTATTTCCGCAAGTTAGGCACCGCAGTGGTCGCAATGAAGTCGATGATCTGTTCAGGCATGAGCACCCTATCTCGAATCATTGCCAACGCGTGGCCTCACCTGGGACGGTAGCTCACTTCCCCACATCGGCTTCGGATGCTCTTGCAGAGATACCGCGCTAGAATTAGCTTTCTCGTTCGTCTTCAAATCTGCGACTAGTTGTTTTGCCTCAGTAAACGGATTATCTCGTCGTCAGGCTATTCTCACCTCCGCGCGGTGCCGGCGACGATCTACCGTTCATCAATGAATCCTTCGTCGTACGTCGTATCCAACTCGAAGGCTCTGTAGTCCGGCCGACAAAAGTTACGCATGCGTCAAGGAGCTTTCCAAACGTTTCTTGGAGGTCTTTCTTAATTCGCTTGTCATCCATGGCCGTGGTGTGAGTGACTTTATCACCAAGCACGCAAAGGCACCTGCGAAAGCTCCGTGAATCGTGCAATCGGTTACCCTGATACCCTTCCTACCTGAGAGTCAGATAGACTTGTGCACGGAACTCCCGAATGTTGGAAGCAACGTCCTTCGCCAGCTGCATGAACCTCCCCCAAACCTGGAGGGCCAGGGGTCTCTCTAACCGTGACAGGTATTGCTCGAGGAACTTGAATAGCGTGACGTCAGACCTGCAAGCGCACCCATTAACTTGCGTACGGACAACTTGTCAGTGCACCTACACCTCAGGGTTCACATATCTCCGGCTTCTCTCAGAACCGCCTGATGACCGGACAACTATGCTCTCACATACCATGTGCACGGCGGAGTGAGCGCTTGCGATGAGAATGTCTACCAACTCAAATGTGGCACTTTCAGCAGGTTTAGAGTTACCGGAGTGAAGCGTGGGATTGCGATCCCAACAGCTGACCACACATTCCAGAACCTCTGAAGGGTAAGCACGGAAGAGGTATTCCAGCACCCTTCGACAGCGGCCACGCGTTCGACTATAGATCATCGCTAGCGAGTCGTCTTCGGAACGTTTCGAGGCTGGGTTAGACCAGATGAAATTAACCCATATCGCAAATAAAACGCGAACACCATCATTGAGCGAACGGAAGCCAGGAGAGCGAACCTGCATTACTAAGATTGAATCCAACTATCCGAGTGAGAAAAACTCACTGCAGACTGGTCTTCCGAAGGCGATGTGGTATCAGCAGTAAAAACATTTGAGACGTAGCCGAGGATTCCGCTACTCTCTCCTGTCTTCTCTTGCGTTGTGGTGTCCTCGTCCTGTTGTGCTACTTCGGAATAGTTCGCTAAGCCCAAGACAAGTAATCGTTCCAAAGTGTTGAGCAGCATGACGAATTCTGCATCGGTCGCAACACCTGTGGTTGCACTCAGGGAATCCGGCTGATTGGCTCGTACCGCATCGTTCAAGAGTGATCGGAGCTGTCGGCAGACACAATCGGCCAAGGGAGGAATCAACGCCTGAAGTGCTGGTTGGAATTGTGGAATAGCCATGAGCACAAAGTCAAGCCAATGTTGTTGTACAGGCCGATTGTGAGGCACGGCGATTCCATCCGTCAGTGTGTGCGTCAAAAGGGAGTTTACTGTGTACATTTTCTTTCCCGGACTCTGGGAACTTTCAGAACTATCTTGTTCTTCGGCGTTTGACTGAGCGATGTGGATTGTAGAGGCTGAAATCAACGAATGAAGAATCCGAAGGAGCTTGTTCTGGAGGTCAAGGCGCTTCAGATGAACAAAGAAGTACAGTTTTCCAATGATAATGGGCTCTAGTGTCTCGAGTGAAAGATTATCGACTTCTCCACGGGCGACGATAGCTTGCAAGATATCGATAGATGTGGACTGAATCCGAGTGTTCAAAGCATCCATTGTTGGTGCGTTCAGTTCTTTCGGCTCTGACTGAATGAATCTACATAGAGATGAGACGATTTCCAAGGAGGGTTACAAGATGCATGCACATACCGTGATAGGAGTTCAATCAATATGTCCAAAAATCCGGAGTTCGGGTCAAAGTGTGCTGAACGACTGATCAGTATACCTAAACACCCGAAGTAAGGGTAGACAAATACCATTTTCCATCCTCTGCACCAGTGGCTGGTATTGAGTTCGTTTGATTGGAGTGCTTCGGGCAGTTTTTGCGAATCCTTGCCCACCGAATTGGACAATGGAATGTAGGACCTCTAGGAGGTGGTGGACATAACGGTGATCGAATTTTTGCTCGTAAATGTACCCCCGAATTTCCTTGCCTCTAATCTTTACCACAGCAGGCTTTCGCCGAATCTTGGGATCAAGTAGGTCATAGAGGAGTGGCTCCAGTATCCTGTGGGATCTGCATCGGCAACGTCGTCCAAAGAGACCGTACTCGCGTGCGTACCGTATATAAGACCTGAGACTGCATCTCATCCAAGTCTCGCCGACCCTACGTGAGGTAGGGCAATCGCTTTTCAGTGATTCCAGAACAATCATCAGAGGGACCTTCAGACGGAATCCAGGCGCAATTTCATCGTCTACGTTATGGCCACGATTCAGTATCTCTTACTACCTCTGAGGCGGAGCTTACCTGTTAACCTCCAGAGAACACCAAACGCCTCAAAAGCCTCGTGAACAACACGAAGTTCTGGAGAACTCATACTCTGAGCAATAATAGACTCGACGAAATGGTGACCAGTGGATAATTCCAGTGTCCACACCAGACTGACGGCACGAACATGGAAAATTGCCCAATCCCGGTGAAGGAATTGGAAAAGCTGCAAATATAGTCAAGATACCCCCCGACAACGGACAACTGAATACCACCAACCTTCTTTACCATCCGACTGACTACTTGTTTCTGGTCAGGGACCAACTTTCGGACAAATTTAGACGACTGCCGGAGTGACACGAGGATAGAAATGCAACTGTCCACCAAATTGAAATCGATGTTCTACAAATGAAGCTGAGCCGACAAGTGGAACAAGCAGGAAGGGGCTGACCTCAACGTCCAGACTATCTAGCATGTCGCTAACCCAGGTTGGTGGGTTCCAGGAAATCTCGAGCGACGCGTCAGAAGCTTTTTCAACAAACTCGATGAGTTTTCCGAGTAATGACAGAACATGGGAATAAGGTGTCCTCAGAAAGGAACTGACATCTCGCTGTCGAACCGCGACTCGCGCACAAATCTGACTGAGAGCAAACGAATACTCGAGGACAGAAACCAACGGCATGGCAGAGTGGTTACGGGAGGTAGGAGTGGGGACATCAAGGCCATAGAAAGCCGAACCAAATGCTAAGGAGCTCATAGGCTCCTGTGACGAATCTGCTAGCTTTGGACGTTGCTGCAAGGCTTCTGGGGGAAAATGCTGTAATAGTTCATCTTGGAGTATGAAGCATTCTCGCACTACGGGCGAGACAACACGAGATGAATCCTCCTGGACATGGACCTAGTCCCGAGTTAGATGGTGAAGGTGAAGTAATCAAGCTCTCACAAGTAGTTTCTCCATCAAAGCGGCGAATAATACAGGTAGATGTATGCTCTTCACTTCTTCGTCTTGCATGGGCAGAGAACGGAGAAGGAATAGCGTGAGACTGATGGCCTGACAATTACTTGTGTCAGTGGAGGACAAGAGTGGATCCCACTGACATACCTCCAGTTGGAGTTCACTGGAGTCGATAGCATTTAATATACTTTTAAGTAAATGTTTCCAAAGTATGCTAGGCTCCGCAGCCTCCAGCAAGGTGCTTGCGGTCATAGTGATCTGCGCAACACAAGCCGTCAACAAAAATAGACAATGGATTAGCAAAATCATACGTCTTCTTTCGTCTCTAATTCAGCTGTCATATGCTGGCGAATGGCTTTGAGGGCATCATATATCAGAGATTCGGTAAGCGGTAAGCCAATCTCCCACTTGTCAAGGAGAGAGATGAAAATTTTGAACGGGCGTGACTCAGAGTACTCTCCAGAAGGGGTGAACATCTCATCCTAGTGGGACAAGTTAGAGATGGCCCAGATATAGAGCGGGACTCTCACTTTTAGCGTATTGCTCAAAAGCTGTAATGCATGCTGCCGAAGATACGCAGACTGTGCCTCACTCTTCTCGTCGGAGCCCAGTAACCATGTATACAGTCGTCGGTTCAGCGACAAGTCGCGCCTCAGAACGACACCAATGGCTGCCTTCATGAGTATGGTAGCATCTTCAGGCTTCGCCCGTTTAATGGCTGCGCTATCAACACGCATTGTCTGTAGTAACATATCCAAGGCACTCCTGCGGACCAAGAGGTTATCATCTTCCAGTGCAGCCGAAAACGCTCTGATCATCAAGCCGATGTCACGCCCGACAATTTCAGTGATGTCTGAAACGACTTTAGCAATAGAAAGAGCGCTGTACTTGTTCTTCACTCACCTTCGTCCGCGCGTAGCCGAGGTAGACGTCGCGACAAAAAGTTGAGCGCTGTACCCCGAGCGGACGGCATTGTGATCACGACAAGCCAAATGTTTTGCATGAAGAACACCGGTGATACTGTTCCAGATAATCGATCCAAAAGGCCTAACACCTATTCATGATCCAGTCATACAGTACGTAAGTTATCAAAGGGGCTCATACCTTGTCGAAAAATTCACCCGTTTCTTCCTCGAGTCCTGGAAGTAGAGCGAGAATGAATGACTTCATCAAAGGCCGCAGATCATGTTGTAGTGGGAGATAATACGTGTCATAGATATTTAGCAAGGTGGGCTGACCAATGTGTAAGTAAGAGGCAAAGTATACGAGGGCAGAATCTCATCAAACCTTCACTGACGTGGACGCATACTCGAAGAATGGAAACAACCCCGAGGACCAGAGCGGAAGGTCGCGTTTCAGGCCCTCGGTCTAGCACCCCCTCGTTAGGATACGCAGCTATGAATATCGGAGTTACTCACTCCGAGAACCGAAAGGATGTGAATGTATACATCAAGAGCTCGTTGGTGCACCCCAGTCGGCAGGGCGGGGTTCAAGCACTGGGAGAGGCGTTTGGCTACGATAAGCTTGTAGGGAATCTCCTTGAACTGGAGGTAGGACTGGAAGGCCTAGACCGAGCAATCAATCATCACGGCCGATGATCCGCCTGTATACGTACCTTGAGCAGCTGTTTCAAGAATGCTATACAATCTGCCCACTCGTGTACGTTGTCGAACGCGTTCAAGCATTTCTCGACTTGTTGCGTGTACTTCTTGTACTTGGGGTCGGACGAGAACAACTGCTGGGCCACTGCTGCTTTGGTGTTATTCGTACTAATATTCCGCTTAAGCTGTAAGGAGAAAGCTCACCCCGTTCGCCAGTTTTGGTGGATGGCTGAGCGGATCCCGTTGCGTGTGACTTGGCTTCGGCTTCCTTTACAGCGGCAGCTTTGGTCGACATTGTGCCTCGGACGGAGGCCAATCACACCGAATTTCCAGCGAGGCCAAGGAGGACGACAAGCTGCGGCCTGCGCCTTGCACGAGTTACTTTGCCTGCCAGTTACTTGGCTCGAATTGGCAATCGTCACAAGTGACAACCGTGACTACGCCAATACACCAGACCTGAATCTGAACATGCCGCCGTCCCGCACCCAGCCCATTCCCTTCACCCCGTTCCACCACTCCTTTGCCTCCATCATCGCCCTGTCCTGCGTCTGCAGCCTCTCCACGCTCAGCCATGTCCCCTCTGCACACTTTACAACCAATGATCTCGTCCTGGGTGAATAACATGCCGTCCCTGGCCACCACATGTCGCCAGTTCGGGAAGGTGCCACTAGTCCAAGTTCGGTTGATATCGCTTGCAAACCTGCGATTGCCACTCCTCGTCCGTCGGGGAGACCTGCTGCCACCGTGAGATTACGTTGGTGTCCGATCGCACGTTCCAGTCGCGTAATCACAAGAGCTGTCTGAGATGCAAAGTCAACGACTGAGTCTTTGGCAGTGATGAGAGGAGCATGGACAGTGGTTGACGTCACTGTCTCCTGAGGTCTACTTTGAGCCTGACAATGACAGTTCCAAAAGTCAACACTGCGGCGTAAGCAAAGTAAAGGCAGACCTCACTCTTCCCGAAAGCATGTCGCGTAGGACTTTGACCAGGAGCTTGCCACCCGATACAGCAAGAATCTCCTGCATGTGGAGGAAATGGGCATCTTCAGGAACGTGCTGTGAAGGTACACGCTGCGACGTCATTAACTTAGCTGACGAACCATGAGCTGCTCACCATCCGTTCAACGCCCCAGATGTCACCTGCGTCCACTAGCTTGCCTGCTCTCCGACTTACCTCACCCATCTCAATGACACACACACCCGTTTCTCGTTCTCCAGCCATTAACGTACGCTGGATTGGTGCGGGTCCACGGTATGCTGGAAGCAAACTCGGGTGAACATTCAACCGCTGCGTGCCTGGAAAAAGGCGAAGAATGGACGCAGGGAGGATACGGCCGAACGAAGCTGTAATAAGAAGGTGCGATGCATTTTGGAAGTCAGTACGGTCATGGTGAGGTGTAAAAGGAGGTGGAGGCTGTCAAAAGAAAAGCTGTTTTGCATACGTATCCAATGCATAGAAGACCACGGACTTACAAGCCATTCTTTGAACGCAGCCTTATCTTCCGGTATTGTGTGCACCGGCACGTTGAATGTTTCTCCAACCTTCTTGAGGGGTGCTGCGATCGGTAAAACACAAGATTGCAAAGAATTATAAGGAGCCGAACCTACATATGTCTAACCGCGAACCTCTGCGGCCAGTCTTCACATCAGGGTTCGTGACTATGTGGAGACCGTTCCAAACGTCTGTTTGTGCGGGGTGTCAGATGAATGTCTGTTTTCAAGTCCTACATGTATGGTGCACACGAAAGACACATGTCGCGTAATCCCTGGTCCAGCATCCCAAAGCGTGAACATTGATTCCTGGGTCTCCCAAGAGGCTAACGTGCACATGGACACAAATTTTACGCGTCCGCAACGTGTCTGAACTCACCTCTTGCGTTGTGAACCTCCTTGAATACCGCACACGAGAACAAGTCGCGTCCACAAAAAAGGATCGTAAATGGGTCCCTGACGAATGGTCGTCCGTTTGGAGAGGAACAAGTCGGATCCTCAGCTACGCTAAAATTGCGTTGAACACCGCGAGACTGGAAAGCCCGCTCTTGCGCTTGTCTAGATGTGCGCCAAGAATGCGTGTTCGTTTGTGCTCCGTTGGAGAACACCTGCTGCTTCGCACAGAAGGACGGACCGGAAATCCTGAGGAGCCGCTGAAACAGATGGCGGTGATTACAGGGAAGGAACATGTCCAGGTGACCGCCGGTTGAGTGGTCCTGGACTCCTGGGTTTCAAGGATGCGTACTTGCTATGTAGATCTAACAGTAGTGGGTGTGTGAATGTTGTAATCAAGTATACGATAACGTGCATAATCAAACCAATAGTGTACACGGAGAAGTCTAAAGAAATAACGAATACAAGAACCGTGTCTATGAGACAGTAGATACACCACGAAGTTCCGGGACAACGATCTCAGGCTCGTCACCAGCTTCTGACGCAGGACCAGTTATGATATTACGCATTTTCGTGGGTGCCTTGGGGTTACGCAGCTCTGATACTATAGATCCTGAACGAGATGGTGCTGCTGATATCCCCGCAGAGCCACGGGCCCCTTTGGACTTGCCAGCCTTGCCCGGGGCAGGCGCGGATATGGAGGTGACCGCTTTCGGAACGGCAATCTTATCCGAATCTACGACTTTCGAAGTGGCAGCAGCCGAAGCTGTTGTGAGGGCGGTCGCAAATTCCGATTCCTTGTCGCCGACCCAGGAACGAGCAAACCATCGACCCCCTGCAATGCCTCGGATCTCGCGGTTTGCAATTCTCCACGGGCGAACTTTAGCCCCGCTTCGATCCAAAGGTTGCACGGGTGCAAACCCTGTTCCAGTTTTTGGGGGTGGCTGGACCGGAAAGGGTTTCGAGGGGAGGGGATAGACTGGTAAGGGAAGCGGTGCACACTCTCCTGGTTGGTCGGGGGGGGGGGGTGGGGGTGGCTCGACCTCCTCGGCCCCGGGATCGGGAGATGTAGCGCGGGAAACGGGGAAAGGCGAAGATGGAGCTGTGATCGTGTGCGCTGTAAAGGTTTTGAGGAAAAGGCAAGTACAGTCGTGACCTTTGCTTACTTTCGCTCATCGCGATGTCCTCTGCGGGAGGTACGGCCAGAGGCTTGGCTCCCCTGCGGGCGGGATTGGTAAGTCTTGTCTGCTGGAAATCTGAATGGCAACATACTTTGGGGGCACTTTAATTTTGGGCTTGGACGCTGCTGCGGTTCTGCGCGGTGCTGCCTTTTTCTTGGGCGGTGGTTTCTCGGGCAGGGCAGCTGCGCTGACACTCTGCCCCTCCAAGTCTGGAGGTTCTCGAGGTTCTATTAGCAATGGTAGTTTAGTCCCGCGAATGGCGACGTAAAGCAAGTGGCTCACCATCGGGCTTCTTGTCCTCTTTGTCCTGTTTGTCGCTCTTGCGGGGTCGTGACGGCTTCTTTGGTGGTGCTTTGCGCTTCGTGCCTGTTGCAACCGGCGCGGAGATGGACGGGGCTGGTTCGTCATCATCGATTAGCTGGTCCTCTTCATCTTCCTCATCGACTTCCTCTTCACTTTGGGGCTGCGGCTGAGTTTGATTCTGTGGTACGCTCTTCCGCGCCATGTCGGGGGGCGACGACTTCCCCTTGCCCTTCTTGTCGCTGACCAACAACTTGACTCTGAACTTTGAGCCGCGCGAGGGTGGTGGTGTAGCCTCAGCCTGGGGCAGAGTGGAGATCTGGGGAGCATCAATGCTAACTTCGTCGTCCATGGTCGTCGTCGTGTTGGTGGTGTTGTTACTGGCGGACTGGACGTGATTCGCCGCAGGCGTCCTTGAAGGGGGTTTTACTTGAAAAGCAGAGCCTTCAAGTTTGTGCGACCTGGGAGATGAATGGACTCGGCGACAGCCTGTATTTTCGGTCCCCACACAGCGGTCCACACTCCACGCTGGTCGTCAGTTCGAGAGTCTCTTTTTCACACATGTGGTGGGCTTGATCACCCTGACTGCAATTGACACCTCAAGACGCAACTGGAGTGTTGATCGTCGCAAAACTTTTATGCCAGACGGGGATTGTCCGCGCTTACTGTAGGTCAAATCAGGGTCTCAGCGCAATACATTGTACAGTCTTCCAGCCCATATCCCGTTTGATTACATCCTTGCCCAGTGGTTGCTACATATTCAACAATACGACCCTTGGTTTTTGCTTAGTCAGCAAGGAAACACCGACTTGCTCCGTCAACCCCTCCAACTTGACCGAGACTCAAGTGACCAAGTGACCAGTAAACCACAGGTAGGCTGGTTCAGACAAGTCCTGACTACAGGAAGGTGCTGATTTTGAAGTAGCCGTTCAGTGCTGTACTTGTCCCTCTTTCTTCCAGACTCTTCCTTAGACAGTCATCGAGCGTGTCATGTCGTCGACTTTGAACGTATGTGGTCACATCTACGATCCAGCCCTGGCCACCGGTTAATATCCTGGCTTCATACATGACTTGCTATAGGTTGCTCGTTACACAGCCTTGGCGTCGGGCATCTTCTATGGCATCTACCACCACCGTTCCCTGCAAAAAGCCCATGACCAAGAGAAGGAGCACCACGCGATCCGCCGTCGCGAACAACTGATAGCACAAGCCAAGGATGCATGGCATCAAAAGAAAGAGAGCGCTAGAAGCGACGGTGGTAAGTTGTACTCTTATTTGTTGGCCTTGCATAGCTCTCTCTTCTCCGGACAAGCGGTTGGGAATTCCCACCTGTACACCCTTACCCTCCCCCGTTCTTTTATCGTTTCTGACCAATCATACACCACAGTGGTTACAGACCCAGAGGATCCCAGGTTTGACTTGGAGAAGGTTTTTGCTAAATGGGAAAAGGAGTATCAATAGAATTTTCGTCTCGTCCGTCTCGTCACCAATATATCTTGCTAGAGAACACACATCCCGTCGAGCAAGGTTGAAGGCTGCTGGCATGCTGAAAGACGTGCTCTCGGTCACCTGGCGAATGCACTAGATAGCAACGGACGACTTGTGTGTTTACAGGATTGCGTGTATTTACTCGTTCGAGTTTGCGAGTGACTTCAAGTTGTGATCTTGACGCGTCGCGTCTCGGCAAAAAAAGCCACAGCCCATATCTTCGTGCTTACCTTGTTCCAACACTTCGAACTCTCAAAGTACATCATTAGTATCTGAGTATCCCAGGAATATCCAGCTTCCCAGAAATGAAACCAACGGTACTGGATGAGGATATGGAAGACGACCTCGCTGCCGAAGAGGAGAACAAACTGATCAACGAGGTTTGTTTTACCGACAGCTATACAGCGCTGGGATCTGAGCCCATTCACTCTCACAGGAGTACAAAACATGGTTAGAAAGACCACATTGCCTTATCATGCAGTGAACTTATCTGCACGCCCTTTCTCTCCAGGAAGAAGAACGCGCCGTATCTGTACGATCTAGTCATCACACACGCATTGGACTGGCCAAGTCTGACGTGCCAGTGGTTCCCGGACAAAGAATCGTACGTATTGTCTTATTCGTGATTCCCTCTTCCCGACGAGTCGTTCTACAGCCCTCCAAACAAGTCCTACACCGTTCACAGATTACTTCTTGGCACCCACACTTCCGGCCAAGCACAGGACTACCTCCAAATCGCCACCGTTCATATACCGAAGCGTGACGGCCCCTTTGCAGACAAGCTCGATCGCAGCGACTACGACGACGAGCGCGGCGAACTTGGCGGACATACTATTCCACCCCAACCTCGGATTCAAATCATACAAAAAATAAATCATGCAGGAGAAGTGAACCGGGCGCGTTACATGCCGCAGAATCTAGACTTGATTGCTACGAAGGCGATTTCTGGAGAGGTGTTCATCTTTGATCGAACAAAGCATTCGAGCGAGCCGGAGCGGGGAGGTGTGTGTAGGCCAGACATCAAGCTCGTTGGGCAGACAAAGGAAGGGTGTGTTGACTCAACTCGTGTGCTTGCCGGAGGGTTGACGATGATAGATTCGGGCTGGCATGGAGCCCAGTGAAAGCAGGACATATCCTTGGTGCATCTGAGGACATGACGATTTGCCTGTGGGATATAAATTCGTACACCAAGGCGCGGAACACCGTTGAGCCCACCACTATCTACAAAGGCCACACCTCGGTTGTTGGAGTAAGTGGCCCTCCGTCGACCTATCTGAGGCTAGTGTTCATTCCGCTTCGTAGGATGTTGACTGGCACCCAACAAGAGAAAACGTGTTCGCAAGTGTTGGTGACGACAAGCTACTTCTCCTGTACGTTGTTCATCAGTTCTAGCATTCCGTTGTGCATATACTGAAGTATTACTTATGTGCCAGATGGGATACCCGGTCTCCAGCAGATCCAACTACGAAAGTCCAGGCACATGATCGAGAAATTCTTGCTTGTGCCTTCAACCCTGCCCAAGAAAGCCTTCTTATTACTGGTAGCGCAGACAAGGTACGTCGAAGAAACCCTTCCGATAGCTGTTTGCCAACATCATATTGGTTTCCTAGACCATTGCCCTCCACGACATTCGTAACACGTCGAAGAGAGTCCACATCTTTGAGTCACACACCGACGAGGTCCTGCACCTCGCATGGTCACCTCACGTTGCATCCGTATTCGCCTCCGCATCGAGTGATAGACGTATCAATATATGGGACCTTGCACAGGTTGGGGTCGAACAAACGCCTGATGACCAGGAGGATGGGCCGCCAGAGCTCATGTTCATTCACGGGGGCAAGTCATTCAACTCCAATTCCCTGATAACATGCGAGCTCACAATTCTCATTTGCTCAGGTCACACCGCAAGACCGTCTGATTTCTGCTGGGCACCTGGCGTAGGTGAACAGTGGACGGCGGCAAGCACGTCCGAAGACAATATCGTTATGATTTGGCAACCCACGGCGCGAATTTGGGCAGGCGACGAAGTCAGGATTGATGAAAAAGAACTCGAGGCTAATGCAATGGAAGGCATCGAGGAAGCAGGTCCGTCGAACACAGCCACAAGTAGCAAGCAAGTAGCAGGCAGTGGGGCGACGAGTGCGAGGAGCCAGAGCATGAGTATCAGCGCAACAGCAAGTATCTCGGGGGCAGATGTCGAAGAAGATAATTAAATGTGACTGGCACATGCGCCAAATATTTAAACAATGCGGTGAACGACTGACATCCGATGGCCTACACACGACACAGTGTGGAATAGCATGATAAAATGGTGTCCTCTGGCATGATTCGGGATTTACAGGAGCAGCAGTCTGGCCAGCTCGAACATCACTGTAAGAACATACGTCAGGAGGTGAGAATCGAGGCTGCTAAAAGACTAGCCTCCGCCTACAACCACAAACAAAACGATCCCTAAAGCCCACAAGCTAACTGGACTCCGTTTTGACAGCTGCTCCTGTCGTGAAGGCTTGACTGCCTTTTTGCCTGTCCTGACTGCGTTGGCAAACTGGGCGTTTTTGTGTCGCATCTCGAATTGAGTAGGCTGCACATGTTTCAGGGTGGTGCAGGAGACGACCTGGATGCAACAAACTCACCATGTTGATTGAAAAGAAAAAAGGTTTATGGAATAAGCGACGTGAGCCAAGCAATAAGTGTATTCGCAACTGGTCGACGTGTCCCCCACGAATGACGGTGCGTGTTTGGCAACAGCCTTTGATCCAAACAACCGCCTGCCAAATCCGTCCAATTACACGAAAGTCATGGCTCACAAGAAGAAAACGTCGCTGAAAGCGACGCTCCAATCGCAACAATCCAGACTAAGGGCCAAAGAAAAGGCCGAACACGCTGCGCACGTCTCCGAGCAGAAGCGAAGGCAGGCAAAGAGGGGCGCCAACGGCAAGGGACCCGTTCGCCCGCCGACCGTTCCGTTCAAGCCCACCGACAAGATCCTCCTCATAGGAGAAGGCAACTTTTCATTTACTAGAGCGCTCATAGTAGATCCCCCATCGTCCCTGGAGCATCTCGTACCGGCCAACGTCACGGCGACATCATACGACTCGGAAGAGGCATGTTTCTCTAAATACCCGGACGCGGAAGCGATCGTGAACACGATCAAACAACGCGGTGTCGAAGTGTTGTTTGGCATCGATGCAACCAAATTACAGAGATATCCCGCGTTGAAAGGAAGACATTGGGATCGGATTGTTTGGAACTTTCCTCATGCAGGTATGCTTTTGACCGACGGGTCCGAATGGCCTGTCTGGTTCTGATTCTCTCTCGCTTGGTAAGGAAAGGGTATCACCGACCAAGATAGAAACATTCTATCCAATCAACGTCTTATATTAGACTTTCTTCGCTCCGCACAACACTGCCTAACGCTAGGACCGATACCAGTCGTTCATCCTACTCGCAGGCGCAAGCAACGCGATGACGATGACGACGAAGGACCTCAGGGAGACGATATCTCTGGGTCTGATGTAGATGCAGCACCGACCTCCACAACCGCCGGGGGTGCGAGAGGAACAGTGTTGATCACACTCCGAAATGTTCCTCCGTACACTGAATGGTATGTTCGGTTTTGCATACACTTTGATAGCTAACGCCTCCGCAGGAATATTCCCCGGTTGGCAAAGTCTCCCCCAAAACCCACAAGGATCAGCGAAGAGCCCAACCCACGGTATAAGCTCTTGCGATCGTTTGTGTTCCACAGACAGGCGTGGAAAGGCTATGAACACAGAATGACAAAAGGCGAGAGAGCACATGGTCACGGGAAGACAGGTGAAGGAGGGGAGGATCGGACCTGGGAGTTTTGTTTGCAAGAACAATGAGATTTAGTGGTAGAGCGAGATAAGATTATAAATCAAGCATGCCAGTCGATACTATGATGGTGGTGCCTCCTTGCTTTGTTCCTCCTCTAATCCCTTCTTGAATCCTTCCAGTGTCCTTGCCAGTCTACCTCCACTTGCCTCACTGAGCACTGCCGCGAGTTGCATTGCTGGTGTGCTGAGCAATCCAACAATCTGCGCTCTCAGGGTGTCGAGTGGTGGTAGTTTTGCGACGTCCCTAACCCCTGCAGCGGAAAACACGCGCCCCTCGATGAATGCACCCATCACCTTGAGTTCAGGCGATAGAACTGGCTTGACCTTTGGGACAGGCCTGCCAGGAATCCAGTCCGAGCCTTCCTCTCTCCCCTTCCCCTTGCTGGGTTTCGCCTCCACACCTTTTTCCTTTTCCTTTTTCGGAGGGACTACGCGGTCGATGGCACGGATGATGGCATTCAGCTGCGGTGGACTGAGCGAAGGAAGGGCGAGGACAGCAAAGCCGCCTTCGACGAGTTTTGCAATCTGTCTTGTCTTGTCTGCATCTATGGGTGCAAAGTCGCGTAAAGCGACGCCAAAGATGGACGTCCGCATGACCGTGAGCGTCGGGGGCTCTACGGGGACCGGCGACGGAGAGGGCGAGGCAAGGGGGAGAGTAGATCGTGTGCTTGCAAGCTCAATCTCTCGCCTGAGGTCCTGTAGTTTGCGTGCGGTGAAATCTTTGTGCTGCAGGAATATGAGGGGGGCGTCTGTGCTCTGGACTAGCATGCGGGTGTACTGGTGGTAGAGATGGGTTTTGCACTCGCCGTAGCGACGTGGAGCAGGTTTTCCGTCGTACACGACGGGGGGTTCGATGGAGACAGCATAGGTGCGGAGGAGGAGACGCGGTGTGGAGGGGATGAGGCGGGGTGCAAACATGAGCAATGCCCAGGCTGCAGAAGGTCCAGGTCAAACTCACGTCTGGTTGATTACATGCTGATTTGTAAGCAAGTAGGAGCCGTTACACTACTACTTAGTCTACAGGCGTACTACCGGAGTGTCTTTGCTCGGGTGTCTCTGCATAGCATAGTGCGTGGGGCGACTGCGATGCCGTCTCGCTCGCCGACGCCAGTGTACACGTTTGATGCGGTGATGACCTCGCCTTAGGCAGCCGCACACCCTCTCATCGATACAGGAGAGCAGACAAATGTTGAGCTCGTAGTCTTGCGGACACGGTGCTCCGGCGACGTCATCGAGTAGGAGTTGTCGCTGTCTAGGCGAGGCAACTCAAAGAGATTGTCAGCAAGCAAGTGCACAGGAAGCACCAAAGTCCCAGTCGATAATTCCAAGTATACGGCCGGGGGAAGAATAGCTCAACGATGAATTACCTTTCGTCGTGAAGAACTCGAAGGCGAAAATACAGTACACCTCACTGTAACGTTCCGTCCGCATAGATTGCCGTGCCATAGCAGAATAGGGTACATGCGGTCATACGGTTTCGCTATGAAATTGTCCCTCGCGCGTTTTAGACGCTCGGATATCTCCCCGAGGTCGAGTTGGAAAGTTGGTTGCTCATCTCCCCTTTGAATTTTGCTTCTTGTGCAACGTTTAGTCCAGGTATGAAGGTCGACGGGTCGATGACATCTCCTTACAGATTCATACCTATATAAAGTGGAAAGCAAGATTAGCAACGTACCCGATGTTGTAAAGACCGAAGCCATCGACGGGCACCTGTACGAGGTTAATTTCTGCGGATCAGGTGAACGTTGAAGATGACCCTGCACGTATACGTGTAAGTACTCACGTGGTAGTTACGGTAGGATGCGTCACGGGAGTCACACTTACTGTTAGTCACGCGGGACTTTGTCTCTTACTTCGAGGTGTATTCGCTCGTATTCGTGTGGGTGGGAAGCGCTGAGCCCAATGTCCGTCCGTTCTTCAGCACAACCGCGTTTATTAACTCGTGCAACACCAGGGACGACGACGACGCCTTTCTGTACGGTGAGACCGGCGCGACGGTGGTGACGACCTCTGGTAAGAACAGCTGACTTGAACTCTCGGAGACTCCGACAGAGAGTCTTCGCCTGCTGTATTTTTGTTCCCTCAATAACATCAATTTTGTTAACATATCTGCTGTTGCGTGTGATCATCAGTGTCGCAACTGTGAGTCCCCCTGGGCGTGAAGTTCCTGGTTATTGTTGAAGTCTCCGTTGCAGTGTCTCAGTCGAAGCAGTAAAGCCGTCCAATGGTATACTCAAGACCTTGGAGACCAAAGCCGAAGAAGAGCCTCCATTTGGCCTACCGCCTGCCGAAGACGAACAAGAAAATGAAGAGGAAAACGACGAAAAGGACGAAAACGGCGAAAACGGCGTAGAGGAGGAAGAAGAGAGCGATGAAGACGTATGTGTCGCATGACAGTCTCGATATGCGTGCTCACGGTTCACTGCTAGGATATTGAAATCATCATGGAGCCAACGTCGCGCTCACTTGATTTCCGGTGAGCACATACCTTCCCTCTTTCGGCCTCCAACCTGGTGCTAATTCTAGCGTAGACAACAGAATGCCATAGGGCGGTCACAGCAACCCCGTCCTGCAACCCAAACGAGTAAACGTATACCACTTCTCTTGGTTTCTACCTGTATGCTCACGTTTTTGAAGCTCCACCCTCGCAACTTACCACGGAATACACCCCGCATGAGCGAGGTGCCCCAGCAAAACCACTTCCTCCACCCGTCACGTCAGCCCCCCCTACTCTTCCTTCTTCTACTGTAGATATTCGTCAAGATGAAGGTCCAGATCCATCGACACTCCCTCCTGCTACTGCTCCCCCTTCACACCCTTCAATAAACCCAGATTTACCCGGCATACTTGATGGTCGCTCAATCCTTGAAGTTGATCTCAGCGCAATGGCCGAAAAGCCATGGCGTCGGCCAGGTTCAGACATTAGCGACTGGTTCAACTATGGGTTTGATGAAATCTCTTGGGAGGCATATTGTTACAGAAGACGGGATCTAGGGGAACTTGCAAACGTACTCAAGACTAACGTGCTCGTGCGTATCGGACGAATATGGTACAGTGTCATATACAAACGCTGACCCTGCCATGTAGAACTTTGCAGCCATGCCAGAGGATCAACTGACAGCGTTACCTACCGACTTGCGTACGATGGTGATGACTGGTGCCAATGCAATGATGAACAGCAGTTCAAGTGCTAACCTGATGGGTCCCAATGTCGGAATGAACGCCATGATGGACATGTCTGGCATGGGAGCAATGAACATGTCGATGGGTATGGGCATGAACGGTGACTTGGGTTTGCAGATGCAGGGTGGAGGCCCAATGATGCAAGAAGGCCCAGGACCCGGCCCTGTAGGACCTGTCGTAGCGAATGGTACATCCGAACAGGGTGTGCAGATGGGCATGCAGGACGGATTTGGAGGTGGCCCAGGACCCAGCATGATGGGAATGGGAATGAATGCTGACTACGGTATGCAGGTATGGATGAGTCCCTCTTACTTCTAGCTACACATAATGAAATCCGTGGCGTTCACGCGGTCACGCGTTGCTCTTAAGCAGGAGCAAGGACCGATGGGACAGGGGATGTACGGTGGCATGGAAGGCAACACGACCCCCGTGACGGTGCCAGTGCAAACACCTGTTCAAGGACCCACTCCAACACCTGGACATGTTGGTCGTGGGGCTCCTCCAGTACAGTTTCGTGGAAGGGCGATGGCGCAGGGATTACGTGGCCGAGGTGGATTCATTGGTCGCGGGAGAGGAAGATACGATGGTCGTACGTCATTCCTACGCGCGATAGTGGCATCTTTTGATCTCATCTTCCGTATCAGCACCACAAGGACCTGCTAGACCAGCATCCCCGTTGCCTCCTGGCGTTCCAACAGGACCTCGGAATCAAAATAGATACAAGGACAGAGATGGGAATGCGCCTGCGGTTGAGGGTTTGGACTACGGTGGTACTGCCAAGGATGGTGGTACAAGGACGCCGTCGCGGGAACCAGAGGATCGTGGACATAGCAGGTGCGTGCTTTTGATCGCTCCAACATACGACGACCCATCTGACGCGGGGATCAGGAAGCGTCGCATTTCGCCAGGCTTGGATGACAGTCGTGGATCTAAAAGGCGCTGACCTATTTTGTTACTATGTATATGACTTTCTTTTCTTTTCTTTTTTATTGTACAGCACCTGGGTAACGTCGACCCCCTTGCAAATATTGGTGTAAGTGGATTCGAATCACGTACGAGGTGCTGCAGTCATCGTTTGGGAGTGCTCTCGAGCATGCTTTTGACTGCTGCTCTACTGTACATGCAGGGCATTTAGTGGGCTACTTTCAAGTGGTTCTCACACCCACTTGCCAACACGTGTACGCCCAACGAGCATGTCTTTTTTTTAAAATAAAATAAAAAAGAAAAGTTACCCCATCAGCTGATGTTCTGGGTGATAACCTGGATCTCCGAGGAAACGCGTGAGCTTGCTCGAGGGTTTGGTACACCCGAGCTGCATGTTATCGGCGACGCGTACCTGAACCCAAGTTGGCATCAGGAACGCTTGCACCATCCAAACCGCACGAGAGAAACAAGCGGCGGCATGAGAAATCACTTGCGATTTGTTGCCAACTGGCCAACTTGAAAAAGGTCCCAGTGTCATTCTAAACAAGCAAGCAAGCGACCGCGAACGGTGCGCGATTACAGTAGTAAATAATAAAACGGGTGCGACTACGCATACTACGGGAGATACTCGAGCACGAGATGTCAAGAGTTGTTTGCGGCTTTTGCGCCTGAACGTGCACCACCACCGACGCGCTTTCTGCCTCCCCTCGCGGCGCGCTTGGCATTTTTTTGCTTGGCTCTACACACATCGCAGAACCATGATCCCTCCGGGACAGACGCAAGGCCGATACAATTGAGGTGGAACTAGAAGAAGCGCAACAATTAGGTGGTTTTCAATAAAAAGCACAAGATAGAGACGCACCCATTCCCGTTCGCAGTCCTCGTTGTCACACGCGATCATCTCTCCGTAGCTGACACCGTCACAGAAGCAGTACGTCCGATCATCGCCTTCGCCTTCGCCCTCACCAGCTTCTGTAGCCGTGTCTGCCGCCGCGCTCCCTGGATGGTCATTTGCGGGACCTACAGGCACAATGGACGTCATCACGGACACGGAACCCATTGGCAACGCGTTACGTGTAACAGGCATGCCTGGCCCCTCCAGCTGTCCGTGCGGCGGCGGACCAGACCAATCGTTTGGCATTGCATGGCCATTGGACATGTCATAGTTGTGTAGACCATTGGCGCCATTTGAGTATGGTAAAGGAAGTGATGAGTGGCTCGACGATGCAACTGATGGCCCAGGAAAGACATCTCTGCGTGTTGTTGTCCCGTTCGGAAGGGGATCATCATAGGGCTGAGAGGCAGCTTGGGTTTTTGATCTCTTATTCGCGTTATTACCACCGCGGCCGAGGTGTGCCGAAGCGCGTGAGGTAGCGGCATGTGGTTGAGAAGCTGATGGTGGGATATGCGACGTGACTGAGAGGACAGACTCTGTTGGCGATGGTGCGCGATCTGGTCTGGAGAGCGGGCGTCAAGTAGGGTAAACATGGCATCGAGGGTGGACATACTTTCTGGAGCGTCCTCCATTGCGGGACCTGGATGGGGCTGCGTCCCCCAATTTGTTGTCCTTGCGCGGCGACTTACCACCGGTAATGTCGATATCGTCGTCTCGAGGGTGTCGCTTGCGTTTTGCGGGGCTGGCATCTGGAGCACTGTTCATGATGGAGCCATAGTTGCCTCTCTTTCGGCGTGAGTTTTCGGGGATGGGCATGTATGAGCGAGAGGAGATGTGTGGGTAAGTGGTCCTCCGGTTCAAGATGGAGACGTCAAAGGAAGGGATCTGGCCGAGAAGGAGACGCATGTGGTCTATGTGGCCCTTGAGGTTGTCTGCGGCTTGGCAGGCGACACGAATCTTGTCCTCTCCGCCGAGCTTGAGGCGGGCAGCCTCGTCGGCGATGTTGGCGAGGAGGATGAGGCGCTCGTGCTTGGAGGAGGAGCCGTCCTCGATGACTTTTGTGAGATTCCTGATCTTCATGATGATGGAGGCCATGGAGGAGGACAGGACGGCATCGAGCTCGCGGAGGTCGGCAAAGTTGCGAGAGAGGTCGAGCGGGAGGGAGTCGAGGGTGTGGTTGTACTCAGAGAGGAGGGAGAGTGTGTAGACGGTGTTGATGTTGCTGGCCTGGGACGTCGACGCTCGCGATGGGGCCATGCAGGGTCTTTGATGAGGGTCAACTCAAAGGTCAGTGCGGGATTTGCCGGTCCGGGCTAATAAATTGATACAGTAGTTGTGGCTCTATGCAATAATTGGATACAGATAGAATGTCGAAGACCCCTCGTGCTGACGATTGTCCAGCAATGCGACCCCCTCCTCCCCCTCCTCCCTGCCTATGCTACAGTGGTTCCATCGTGGTATCATGTGTCGCAAGGATTACTTCCTGCAGAGCTTCTTCAGGGGGTTGAAGCTACCCCCACCGTTCGGGGACTGCGAACTGCTCGACTGCAAGCCCATGGCAGAACCCAGGGCAGCGTACATCGCGTGGGAGTCACGCGGATTCCCGTGTAGAGTAGAGAATGCATGAGGTGCGGAGGGTGCGGTGGGGAAGAACCCGAAGGTGGGGGATTGGGGAGCAGCGGCGTAGTTAAAGGAAGACATTATGATTATGCGGCGCAGAAGACGAGATGATATATGGTATGGGCGCGCGACGTGAGGACGACTGGTCGTGAATAGGATCGGCGATATGTGCTGTGCCGAGGATGCGATGAGCGCACAAGATAGCGCAGAGGATGTCGTTGGGAAGTAGAAACGGTCGTTGACCAGGCGGGTCTGGGATGTTGACGACGGTAGCGAACATGTT
This sequence comes from Boletus aff. separans, assembly GCA_038088755.1. Taxonomy (NCBI): domain Eukaryota; kingdom Fungi; phylum Basidiomycota; class Agaricomycetes; order Boletales; family Boletaceae; genus Boletus; species Boletus aff. separans. The sequence continues at coordinate 20,887 of JBBPJN010000148.1, forward strand.
ATATAGCGTATCTGCGGGCGATCAAGGGAGGAGTTGAACAAAAACGAGTACAAGGGGGCAACCAAATTCGGACACGACCTTTGTCTCGGTTTGGGAACACCAACACACTTTGTCAGGGTCTGGCTCTTGTTGGAACAAGGCCACACTCGCCGCCTCGCCTTGCACTCTGGCTCTCCTCTTGGCCACAACAACAAGGCAACACACGAGGGCGGCCTGTCGTCACACGCGTTTCCACCACACCACAATGCCTAAGGCATCCAAACCCAGATACTATGCCGTGCGAATCGGTCGAGTGCCAGGGATCTATCTCTCCTGGTATGCACCAAAGTGGACACTCCAGCCGTCGTTGACCACAACTAGGGCCGATTGTGAGGCTCAGGTCAAGAGCTTCACAGGCGCACTCTTCAAGAAACTGAGCACAGAGGCTGAAGCAATCGAGTTCATGTCCGCCAAGCCGAGCACAACGCGGACGTCTACTTGTCGCGATAGTGCACCAGTTGCATCTACAAGTCGATCCCCTATCGTTCCTGGGCCAAGGAACGTACGCACGAGACCTGTACCCGAGGATGAAAAAGACTGCGATATAGTCTACTGCGATGGCGCTTGTAGGGGAAATGGACAACCTGGTTCCATTGCTGGGATTGGTGTGTGGTGGGGTCATGGTGATCCTAGGTATGCTCCCCGTGTTCGAGCCTCGGTATCCTCCAACAGACACATAGGAACATTTCCGAGCGATGTCCTGGCGATCAGACGAACAATCGGGCCGAACTCATCGTTAGCGATCTCCATCTCACCTCACATCTCTCAATTGATTCCGCATATAGGCAATCGTGCGTATACTGGAGACGGCTCCGCATCTCAAGCGCCGACTTTTGATCAAAACGGACTCCAGTTACTCCATTCAATGTAGTGATCCTACTCTCTTCTGATCCGTACACTCAACATATCATGACAGGTGTCACATCGTGGATTTTCAATTGGATGAGGAACGGCTTTCTTGCTGCCGATGGGAAACCGGTCAAGAACCGCGCTCTCATCAAATATCTTGTTGCCCATCTCTATGCCCGTCGGAAGACGTCTCAGACAGTCAAATTCAAGCATGTTCGCGGCCATGTCGGAATTGAAGGGAACGAGGCTGCTGATCAACTGGCAAACCTTGGCGCAACCAAGCCAACAGTTCCAGAACGAGATTGGGAAAAGCTAGAGAAACAAGTGCTGCAAAGTCTCAAGCCCGTTAAACCGGTCAAAGTAGTGGATGACGACCTCAAGGTAACTAGTGTCACGTGAATTGAGTTCTGTCGTTAAAGTTAGACCAATCCAGGCTTATGCAGCCGGCCTCTTGAATGATGACGAACTTGCAGAATTGACTGATACCAGCATCGGCGATGTGTCGCCTGCACGAGAACCGAGACGATACCGTTCGGAAAGTGGAAATCATGCGATCCACAGCTATACTTCTGTTTCCCCAGTTTCTCACGATGTTTCGCATGGTCTATCAAATGCTGCTGGATTAGTTGCGTCCGGACCAAGCGATGGGACTGCCGTCGTGCGCAGCACAAGTGAGTTGTCGTCTGGACGCCCTTTCAGACCTCCCGCAGTTGCGGCTCAAGGTCACGGACTGACACCATCCAAGAAACCCAGGATCGCGATTAGCAAGGAAGAACTGGAGGTGAGTGACCATGACAGCATCGCAATTAACCAACAGTTGAGCCTGTTCAACCAGGTGTTTGCATCATGTCTGCTTAGTGACGAAGAATTGTCAACTCTTGGAAAGGGTGGCGTGTTTGATTCCGATTTTTGACGAGCGATACTTGCATGGTTACTCGAGGAAAGAGGTATATATGCTACCGAAGCTCTCCGTTTGGAAGTGCCTTTCAGTAAGTCGCGCTGTGAGACACCTTCAGATTGGGATTGCGTTCCTACGGGTGAACGGGAGGACTGTGAGAAAAGTGTTGGACTAGATGTTCAGATGCTAGCTGTTGGGACATCATGCAACATGTGTCGGTGCAGTCGGGCTGCGTGGACGGTGTTGGATGAGCGAAGACCAAGGACTCTCAGCAGTGGTCAGTACTCGTGCACATGTCTGGGGTCCTC
>JBBPJN010000149.1:0-22952 GCA_038088755.1 Boletus aff. separans
ATATCCAAGGAGAATATGGTCCTGATGGCGATGACCTGTTGGACGTTCCCGTCTCGTCGCGTTGTGGCGTTGACATCAAGGAAGCCACCATCACCGACCTCGACTCCCACTATGGTTTTACCTTGGAAAACCATTCCGATGTCGACCTCTTTCCCTACCTTTTCTATTTCGACCCTTCGGACTATAGCGTTCAAGTGCGTCCATTTTCCACACCCGTGCATCGACGAAATGAGACCTGAAACTAACCTTGTACCGCGTTGGCGTGGCTTGATACACAGTCTTGGTACACTCCACCATCGTCCACGATGCTTGCACCTCTCAAGCGGAGCAAGGCCGACCGTACTCCGTCGTTGTTCGCAGTCGGATACGGAGGGTTCGGCTCGAACCCCATCGAGTTCTACCTACCGCCTGGACGCAGTACCGACTCTGGGTTCTTCAAGGTATTCTTGGCGACGACGTACGTCGACATGAGCGACGTCGCGCAGCCCCCCATTAGTGAGGTTTCCAGATCACGCGGTGGGCTGTGGTACTCGCTCAAAGGCGCGTGGACTTGCGAGACGTTTGTGTTGACTTGCGGGAAGGCATGAGGGCGCACCTGGCGAAGGATTTGTGATGGAACCAACTGGCGGGGTCGTCGGTCTTGACGTTGATAGTAGCAATCCTGACCTTACTAGTAGCACACAGGTGGCCTGGTTTAATTCGTGTAAGCTATCCGAGAGCGAAAGCAGACCGTGATCTAACCTAGTCGGCCGATGCTAAGTTACTAAGGGGGGTGACGTAGGGTGTACCAGAAAAAAAAGGGTCGTGAGGAAGCCTAACGAGTACAACAAGTCCAAACAAAAAAGTCCAACGTCAACTATTGAAGTTTGCTGAACGGTTGCGTTTCCAGGTATCCTTCGTATGCTACACGTGCATCACCAAGCAGGATGCCCAACAGACTTTTATCAGACTCCGAGAGACCTTTATCATCGCCCTCTTCGTCCAGTTTGAGCCACAGGAGCGACTTATCGCACACCTGCTGAGCGACCTTCTTCCTCCATCTCTCCCACACGTCAGTGTCGTTGGGGAGGAAAGTGCGGAGTGTTTTTTGGACGGCGACAGGGGAAGGATTATGCACACCATGAAAAACGAGAAGAGCGACAAAGACCGCCATCATCGTCCTGGTCCCGAGCAGAAATTTGCGAATGTGCGGGTCACCAAGCTTTTGAAAGAGTATGTTGGCCTGGAGTCTCTCTCTCCGCAACGAGGAGATGTGGAAATTGTACACCCAGGAAACGCAGAGCGAGATGACGAACATGAGTTGGCCAAAGAGGGTGCCTTGAGGAATGAGGAAGAGTTGGGCCAGGAACTCGGCGATGAGCAGGAGCGAGGATGCGCCGATAGCGTGCTGCAAGACCGTACCACCAAGCTCCAATCCAAACTTTCCTTTCGTGATGGCATTGACGGCAGGTTCCGCGCCTTTGACCACCACTACGATGTCTTCCCAAATGATCGGAATAAGTACCCCGTCTCCTGGAGGTGCGCCCTGAGCAGGGTTTCTGACGGACTTGAGCATGAGCTTGCCGGAGCCGATCGTCATGCTAGCGAAGCCGCTAGCGATGATACCGATCAGGATTACAGAAAAACTGTACCAGTCGCGGAACCAAGCACACATGAAGCAGGTCACGACGCTGACGACGATCGGGATGAGAGCTAGAATGGCATTGAATTTGGATAGGCGTGGGATATTGTGGTCGTAGTCAACGTCGCAAAGATCGATGAGGGCGACATGCGCGGGTGTTGTAATTCTGCCTGGAACCTCAGTTATCTCCTCAACCTCCTTGCATCGCTCCATCGCCAGATATCCCAGATGACCGGTCTGCAAATCCGTACCGGACAGAGCAGCGATGTACCTGGGACCCACTTGACCATCAAAGGCAAATAGAGTTGCTAGTGACTTGGTTGTGTGGGGGAATATACGCCCCCAGAACTGGGAATGTGCGAGGCGGCCAAAGTGCCTTGCGACCTCCAGACTGCCCGGGGAGTTGTACCATCCGAGCCAGCGTCTGCCCTGGCACAGCGGAATGAGAGCCACGGCAGAAATGGCTTCTTCACCGCCAAAGATACCGGCGACGCCCCATGCGTTGAGAGTGAACTTGGCTTGCGAGAGCGGTGGCTGGATCGGGGGCATTGCAAGTGTTTTCGTGCGGGTCGCCCATCGACCGCCTGGACCATAAGTATAGAAAACCGTGGGTGCTTCCCACAAGCCATGCGGAAAGCGAACTCAGCTTAGCGCCCGCCCAGACATCATTTGGGGTTCTGATTAGAAGACACGTTTGCAGGGTTCGTTTCCAGCTTTCCTTGTGACTTGGATAGAAACATCGGCCAACTCGGAGCTCCGTGGCTGCTGGGAGAAGGGTAAGAACAGACCTACTCGGAGTCGGGATATCATGATGCTCGTCGCTCGACACGCGGCGTCTCGTGACACTGCATCAGGATATTATGATATCGATGATGCCTGTATGAACAAATACAAATCAGCCCACATCATGATAAATCCAGTGGGCTGGCTAGCCTGCAAAACTGTGCAAGCGAGTCTGCTAGGCTGTGCTGCGGTCCCATACAACAACCATGACAAATGGAACTTCTAGAACTTCCTTTTGCACCATGAATATGAACTAAAACGTCCAGGTTTTCGAACGTCCGACCACAGCATCAGTAATGGTCCTTGTTTGCCCGGATGATTCGTCTCCCTGCCCTCGGAGGTTAAGCGGATATGAACTCAAGTCCTGTTGTTCTTATCGGCGCTCTCTACTCGCCGGCCGTACCATGACACCGGGATCCGAAACGCTTAGACCTCGTATGTCTCAAGCTACCGCTACAACCAGAGCATACTCAGGTCCTTCTTCACCTCCATATCCGTCCGGGCAAACAGCAGCCCCGTCGTCGGCACCTTTTCCCATTCCGCGTACGGATCGAAAGGATCCGAGCGCAGTAGCACGCACAAGTGGTCTTGCCCCGGCCGCAAGACTCCCTGCCCAGAGGTGTCGAAACACCAGTAATCAACAACGCCGACCGTACACTTTCCGTAACGTGTGCATTCCACGCCTTTTTCTCCTCCTCCCTCGATCAGCTTCATAGATGGAGATGGAAGATCCAGGATGAGAAGTTTGAGCTGCAAACCTTGCTTGGTCATGATAAAGTTCCTATCGCCCCGCCATGCCCGCTGAGTAAGGCCGCCGTTCCCACCAACACCGCTTTCCGTCTCAGCGCGAGCTTCCCCAAGTGCCTTGTAACAACGAGGTGATTCCGGAAGCGCAGCACTATCAGCGGATGAGCGCCCTGCCCACGCCATGATCTCCCATTCCCCACATCTATTGATGATTGCCTCCATCAGCCTAGAGAACGCGCGTTGACCCTCCCCGTATGCGATCGTCAGGCTCACGTCGAAAATTCCGATGAGGCAGTACGCGATGTCCTCCACCCGCGTGGTCGTTCGGTTCGATGCCCACATCATCTTTTGGTGAACATCGCGGGTTCCGGGACGGAAATAGCGCAGATCACGGTGTGGGATGCCAGTTGATCGCGAAAGTGCGTCCAGCATCCGGATGTCTTGCTTATCGTTGACGCTGTCGCTAATTGGTACCCAACCTTTACCATAGAACTTCATCGTCCGAGGTGCCAGCAGCTCCTGCAAGGTCCATCCACGGGTAAACCAAACGTCCTTCCAAAGATCATCAACTGACGTCGCCTCGGCCAAGTATGCAATGCACACGTGGGCATCGCGGTACCACTTGAACATGGACCGGATAGCTTCTTCCAGCTCGGTGCTGCTATCTTTGTTGATACAACAGGTGTCCGACCAAGCAAGACAACAGCCATATTCAGCAGCTTTTTCGCAGAAATTCTCGAGCTTGCTATATCCCGCAGGTTGGAACGACATCAGTATGTCGCGAAACGTCGGTTCGCCTCGCTCGAGCCACCGGTGGGAGAACGTGGCGTACTTGAGATGGCCTTTCACGAGCGCCTTGATCGCTTCCTCCCTCGTAGGCACTGAACGACCAGCGGCCTCTTCGACGACCTTGGCTATGTCGGCTTCTGTAACCGCCATCAAGGTGCGGCGGAACATCTTCTTCACCTCCTGGCGGGAGACGAGCTTCTTCTCTTGGACGTGTACAAGGTACGTGGGCAGTTCGTTGTTGACGTGGGTAGCGTAAGCCTCCATGACGTCCGGTAGTGCGGGTAGTCCAGGCTCCTACGCAGGGAGAGAGTAAGCGAAACCAAGAAGTACAGCATCAACGTGATGCACTTGCATCAGCGGTATCCCTAGAGACGTCCCCCTTAGGTCCGGGTGGTAACCTGATCCTGATACCCCTACCACTACTTTCGGGCTGAATCAGAAACGCTTCGTTCAAAACCAACTCTTGATATATATATATATGCGCCTAATGCTTACCAGTATCTGCCCGTGAGGAAAGATATTGCGGACGTCCTCGATCACGTCCCCCTTGAGCTTGTGAAACTTGGCCTGCGTTCGCAGCACACGTCGTAAGCCATCAGCTGTAAGATCGAGAGCGGGGGCGACGATGCGCGCGATCGCACGCACCTTGAGTGCGGTTTGCTCTTCTTCGGTCAACGTAGAATCCATCACGGTGTGAACGAGGTCCTCGAAAAAGTTGCCCATCGTCGTAAATATCGTACTTACGAATGTTGTAGGGATGCCAGCAAACTTGGCCCTTGGCCACCACTGCACGGCGGGCGCGGCGGAGCCGAGGAAGTGGACGGTCGGTCTCGCTGGCAGAACGGCCACCCTCGGGGTACTGATCGTCCTTGTGTGCTAACCGCAGCCAACCCCTCTACTTATACTTCTTCAGGATAAAATGGGTCTGGGGTATAGTTTTCAGCAATAGTTCCTCCCTGGGTTGTGGGGGGGAGAACTTCTCGCTCAGCGGAGCTTCTCAGAGTGCAACTGTGCAAGCCATTCGAAGCCCACGACCCTCGTTCCCAAGTGGGGATAACCAGGTGGGGCGTAAGCCCTAGTACAATCAACAATCAGTCATAAACGCGGCCGTGTGGTTTTGCATCTTCCTTTCTCAGGGCTTTCATATACGCCAGTGACCCGGTGGACCGACCCTGTGTCCGATGGTAAGAGGTCAACGTTTGATTGAAACTACGCTCGTTGATCGTCATTGGGGGTAGCGCATGTTCAGCGGTGGTAAAGAATGTCGTATGCTAACAGCCTAGGCTGGACTCGACTACCAGACCACCCCGCACCACATCAAAAACGTTCATTCAACCTAGATGACCCTGCAGTTTGTAAAATACAGACAACTAACGTACATGATATAGGAACGTCCCCATAACTCCCGCCATCAGTTCAGCAGTTACCTGGACGCCAGTAGAAAACACACCACCAGATGGCAGATGGCGAATACACCTAGGACAAGTTTTGCGATAAACTGAGCACCTGGATCCGTTCCTCGCGCGTAGCATATAATATGATAAATGGGTGGCCCTCGGCCGTCCTCTTGGCTACCGCCTCGCGCAGTTGAAAGGCGTACGCCGTTTGCAGCGCCGGCATAGATGCGACGATCGTCTTCCATATCTCCTCGTCGTGAACCCAGTTCGAGCTTTTTACCAAGGTGTCGAATACCGTGTTGGGCACGTCAATCGCGAGCATCGGTACACCGTTGGTTATTGCGGCTTTTAGATGCGCACCGCGTTCATAAGCTGAGGTGGAGATAGTCAGGCGGAACATCGCATATAATACATGAGGCTCATGCGCATACCTCTATCCAGCAAAATTTGTTTCACCTGCTTTCGCTGCTTCTTCGTGTCAACAGGCAGCAAGAGTTGAACATCGCCGCCGCCCGACGTATCTTTACCGCCAGAACTGGCCGAAATAGGGCTGGGATAGCTGATCGTCCCCGACGTGGACGAATCGATGCGCTTCTGTTCAGCAATTTGCTGATGCAACCAACTGACGAGGTCCTGCCGAGAGACTAGATATCTCTCTCAGTATAGACACAATACTGATAATATAAAGTCTCTCACTTTCATACTCTGTTCCTCTAAGAATGCTCTTGACCTTGAACGCCACTTGTTCGCGACGAAGCGTGCGCGGTCTCGGGTACAGTGCAAATCTAAGATCTTTCAGGGCGTCGATACATCAGAAGAAAGTTCACCAGCTTACAGAATTCCTTCGCGAGCGCAAAGGTCAGCGTGACTCTCGTTCTCCGCTTCGGCCAGCGTCGCGTCGTACATGATATCGGCGCTGATATTATTCTGCCAGAGTAGCGCCGCAACTTCGAGCCTATCTTGAAGGTACCCAGGCTGATACGACATCACATACACATCGCACCTGCGTGGACTCCAGAAACCGAACGATCGCTGTTCCTTTATCAAAGCCTTCACTGAGGTACTTTGGAATGCCGCGAGAGCGACGGTGATCTTGTCAAAGGCTATCTGAACGGCAAATGCACAGATCGGGTCACTCTTTGGTTTGGCAGCAGAGTATCGAGCGATCAGCTTGTCATATCTGTACCAGTCTATAAGTCACCTAAAAGTAGATAAATGGATGAATCCACAGACCGACCGGCGGCTGCAAGGACATCCTGGCGTCTCGTGCGCCGTACGACCTCCAAGCGAAGTCCATCGTTGAAATGTGCGTGGTGTGTGGCCCACATCAGAGGATGGAAGTATATCGTACTATTGAAGCCAGCGAATGTGGCAAATTGAATGCTCTGCTTGATTTCTTCTACGGCTGGCCTCATGATTGTGAGTAAGGAAGGCGAAATCCTCTCAAGTTTCATCAGCAATCCATCGATGTCTTCATCAATTTCTGCGAAGACTTCTAATTCATCCGCTGTGCTCCGTAGGAGCCCTTTCTTTAGCAAAGCTGCTCGCTTCTGGGATGAGGAAGATTTAGACTGATTCATGATATCCATGACGGATGGACGTAGATCGTCTGGGACTCGGCTGAGGGCTAGCTCGACAACTAGAACAGAATTAGAGCAACGGATAGAATCAGAAAAACAACCCTCACTTCGGGAATGAGATATATGTATCTCATAGCTTTGGGCAAGGTTTGGGAAGCTGCGAAGACAATCGCTGAGAAGCAGCATTATCTCTGCTCCAGCTGCGATCATGCCATTCTTCATGTCCGGGGTGATAATATCGAGAATGGCAGCCTTCACTATCTTGGGATGTCCGGGAGTGGCACTGCGGAATCGTTGAGTCAACATGGGGGGTTGCAAGAGACATGAAATCGAACTACTTGGGACGATAGGTATTCATGATATGAAAACGTTTGATCCGTTTAACACCGTTCCTTGCAGCCAGCCTCGCGAAAGGTATCAAGGCTTGGTTTGACAGGAAGACGACATCACCATGTCTGTCGATGAACGTAGCCCGCGGTTCGTTCTCTCCCGGATTCGTGGACGGGGTCAGTAGAGGGGGTTCCATATCGACCGCTCCGTGAAGACGGAAAATAGCTTTTAATCTGTCTTCGACGATAGTATTCAAGTTAGCATGTTCCGGAATATCGGCCACGAGATCATAAAGAAGATTCCTCGTTTGACTAGTCTGGCTAGCTGGTCGTTTGAAAAGCACCGACAGCAGAGTCTGGTAATGTGTCGAGTCAGGCGCAGCTGCACAAAAAAAATATTCAGAAGAGTAGAAATTAAATCAGTCCCAGAACTCACATATCATCCTCAGAGCTTCCTTGAAGTACTCATCTTCTACCCTAGGTGGCAACAATGAGCTTTGTGAGAGCTCCAGGGCACTTGGACGCTTTACAGGATCATGGTGGAGAAGCCACGAGATAACTGGCAAACGTGAGACGAGTATTATTACTTCCTCAAAAATCACCTACTTTCTTTCTGTCTCGTGCGATGTACTTCCCAATCACGAGGGAAGTAAACTTCCGGCTTCCGTAGGCCTTCAATGACGGCAATGCGTTCTGCTCCGGTAGAGAATGGATAATTCATCTCGAAGAACACTATCTGTCGCACTTTGGTACCTAGGGTTATGAACAAACTGAAATATTAACTTACCCCCAGACTATACATATCGGCCTTGTTATGATTCCTGGGTCCCTTCTTCCGTGACGAAACCTCGGGGGCGATATACAACTTCGTTCCTACCTCTGGACAGGGAGTCAGCTGGCAGGCGTGGCCATGAACAATGTCGCCTTGCCTAGAGTGAGGTCTGAGTCTGAATGAGCCATTTGCGGAGATAAGTCCGAAGGATCAACAGCCGCTAGGCTCGATGTAGCTAGACCAAAGTCTCCAACTTTCAAGGAGAGGGGGTACAGAAGTCAATACCGACATATCCACCTATTTAATCGATTACCTTTGCAGTCGCCGTTTCCGTCTATATACCATTAGAACAACCAGAGATCCTCACATCTGAAGCAGAAAACTCACCAATGAAGATGTTTGTCAATTTGATATCTCTGTGCAGCTATGTGGGTAGGGGATCAACAACGAAAGTTGCACATAGAACGAAGTGACTCACTATTCCCATGCTACCCATGTGTACTAGTGCCTCCAAGATTTGATTAAATAGACGCCAGGCTTCCTCCTCCGATAAACCCTCAGCCACCCTCTAAAAAGGATCAACCAACATGACGGCGCAATGTTCGTAACAGACTCACTTCTTTTAGAGTTTGGCGTTCCACAAACTCCTGGTGCAGACACGGCATGATTTGGAGGTCAACATCTGGAAGCTAAGGTACGCACCATCTGGATGTATAATATCCTTGGTAAAACTGGTGGCTTCACATCTACGTCCTCTGCATACTCTGGTGTGAACAGGTGCGCAAACCCATCATCGCTGTCATCCTCGTCCTCATCTTTCTCGTCTTGCATATCAGACCTGGTGAAGTGGATACTCGGGAATGACGACTTGCTCCCAGAACCTCCATAATCGTCCAAGTCGCTCAAATCGATGCTGAATGGGTCCGACTTCTCGCGCCGTTCAAGGGATTGAGGGACGGAAGTCATATTGCCTTCTGTGCCCGAGTCAGAAGCAGTGTCGGAGTTAGAAGATGGGCCAGAGGTGACAACTTCGACTGTCTCAACCCATGTGGTATAATACCGCACAATGAAGCGGTGAGAAAGCCTGCTCAATGCATTCACCTCTCGGAAAATTTTAGTGTCACTCTGATCGGTGCGGAGGCGAATCTTCTTCACTGTAAACGTTGATAAGCGTATCACGAGGCATAGGTGTCAGGTGCTGTCACGAACCGGCGTATGTTCGGGAGTCAATCCTATTGCGTGCTTTTACGACTGATCCAAACGCCCCTCTCCCCTAGAGAAAATTAAGATGAATGCACTCTGCTCAACAGCTCAGTTCCGTACCAGCAACTCCAGTTCTTCCCAATCTTCCTTCCATCTACTTGTTTGTCTTGTACTGGGACGAACGCGGAAGTAGTCTTTGTCTGGTGAAGTCCCGTAATGGTTCCCATTTCCTATTGGTGTACCCGGACCCGTTACTAGAATCGATGGTGTCTGGGTACGTGTCGGGAGAGTGAGCGATATCGATGCGAGATCTGCGAGAAGGCTCAAACAGGACACCTGAGGTTTTCTGCTGGAAGAGAGCATATTCAACCCAGTAGCCTGTAAAGTAGGTGATATGGATGCTACGGACGGTTCATTAATGGAGTTGAATTGGCCAACGGGAGTGCACATACCAGCTTGGAGAGCATTGCGCGGGTCACTGAACTTATACATCACGCCTTGTCCGTGAAGCATCTGCAGGAATATTACTCCCACGCTATGGATATCACGGCCCCTCGTGTATGACAATGGGGAATCAAGGACTTCTTTTGACAGCCTAAGGTAATATGGATCGATAAATCTGCAACAAACAGTTGACCGTTTCATACCAAGGGTCTGGAATCGTATACTCGTCGTTGATAAGCGCTGAACACGGAGAAAAAGGGTTCGACCTATGTAGGTCTTTTAATCGGGTGTGATAACCCACTTTCCCCACCTTGACAAGCTTGGTATGACTTTTGTTCTCGCGCGTTGCGAGGAAGATACACGTTGTATCAAGCCCTTTTAAGGGTATCATCCAGTGCTGAGAACGATTGTATGAAAGGGACACACCTCGATGGACAAGATCACTGGAGTGTACAGCATTCAATGCAGACAATATCTGAGCGAGGTAATCCTGTGCGTGAAGTATCGGTAAATCTATTGTGTACGGCGAAAGTGCGTCACATCTTACAGAAGCCCTGTCTTCCCGGAGGCTGTCACAATCCTCTAAAACATCTTGCAATGTAAGAGCAGGTCTTTGTTCAGATAGAATTGTCAACCGGGGAGGACCAAAGTGAGGAAATAATAGTTTGACAGCAAGGACGCTTAACAAGTTCGGGTGGTGCACCTTCATAAGCTGTTGGATCTCTGCCTCGAGCTGTGCAAGCTTCCTCTTGCCTGGATATATATTGGTCAAGAATACAGGGTAGAGTGTCTAGATGGTTACCTTGAGGACTGACATAGTAATCAGAGGTGAACTCAGTCATATGGACTTCAAGAGGAAGTGTGGCATGGACGTCATCACACAAAGGATCGGCGAGATATGTCACACCCAGACATTCTACAATAATGTTTGAACAACAAAAGCAGATCAAAAGGATGAACAAACCTTTGCGAGGATGAAACATCTTCACAGCACTGAAGCGTATACCCCTGAACTCTACCTCGATAGGGAATGATTCCGTCAACGTGTCACCGACGGATGGTACTTCGGCGGCATCAGATTGGGCTCTTCGCCGAGCTGCTTTATATTGCATTTCTTTCGCAATAAGATGTTTTTGCGCGTCAGCTTGAAGTTGTTCCTGAAGTTGCTCAGCAACCCTAGCAGCAAGCTCAGACTGACGCTCGGCCTCTGCCTCCTCTCTTTCTCGTCGTTCCTAGAACAATATTTTTAGAACTACTGCGAACAGCAAGTTTATACTTTGAGCCTACACGCTCTTCTTGGGTAGCACGTTTTGTCATTTCCGTGGCAAGCGAACCGGACGCTTCACTTGGCGGTTGAACCCGGTCAGCTATCCATTCCTGAGCCGTCGTGATGATCTAAGCATAGATTTTGCACGTTCATTTCAAACAGATCGGCAGATATCGGAGCTACGGACCTGAAAAACCATCTCCGACCCTCGCAACTTCTGAGCTTCCGCATGGATAACCTTTGATAGTGCCACTTCAACATCACGACTAAGACCACGAATGGGTTTCTGGACCGTGAACACGGGAGTGGCAAGTGTGGGGTATGTTTTCGGGAATCTGCTTCCTTGTCAGCGATGATGCTGGAGATGGGTAGAGACAGAGAGTACTTGGTATGAAGATGAAAGTAAACCTTGGGTGCATGCAATGGGTCTGGATGAACGACTTTGATGATGAATTCGGGGAGCCTAGCGGCAGCCTTGGCAAAAATCAAAACTCGTCCGATTTCGAAGCAACGTTGACGCACCTTCCATGCCTTTGGGGGAGGGGGTTCAAAGAAATCTTGATCATAGATAGACTTAAGAGCAGTTATTTCGAGTTGTTGCAGTTCTTCAGTTGTTTCCATTGTTGCCGCGATGAAGACAAACAAAGAAGTAAAGCGCTGCTTGAGATGTTTGAGGGTCCACTCGGACCTCAGTGGCTCAAGCGGACATGGCCGTCAATCGAGAAATCGTGGTGCTATAAACAGATCTCAACACAATCAAGAAAGATCAACTCCGAGTCGATTTGAGTCAGCTCTGCAGTCGTCCTTGTTTGGCCTTGCTTGGCAATGCCTTTGGATCCTAACATGTATAAACAACGCTTTCGAACCTGGGAATTTCGGTTTTCAATTCACTCAGTTGCTAGCAGCTAGACCTGGCAGTCGCTCCTACGTGGTTCTGGGTAACTTTACCTGACATTATAAGCTTTTCGCCTTTGCTACAGCGGATCCACAAGAACGGTTTCATAGCCTCACAATGATGCAGTCGCAACAGCCAAGTCCAAGCTACCAGTACTAGCTCAGGGTACTATAAAGTCTGATATCCCACATTTTAAATCCCGTTGTAACCCTCGTGTTCAACAATGCCAAGCAGTCAGTGTCTCCTGGAAACCATCCAAGTTACTGCTTGCATTGACAATGCCGTGGTGATCCACACTGAGCTGGTACGTCGTGCCAATGGTGGACAGGCCATATACGGTCACAGTCGGGACTGATGCAGAGTCGATGTTGAATATCTGTTGTTGACAGTTTAGTGGAGTGAGACATGCTTGGTCATAGTTCTGAGGTACAAAGACGAAGCTAGTTCTATTTTGCCAAGCAAATTGAGGTGGTGCGACGTACCTGGAAGAAACTATAAAACCCAGCACCTGAGGCAGCATGAATCACAGAGACGAATATCAGGATGAATCAGAATATTTACCAAAAATGAGGATGTTTGATGAGGATTGGATATAGAATGCCCACGCCGCATTGACGCTGCTTGAAAAGGTGGGATCATGATAAGCAGATTTAGTGCAGAATGGCGCTGGCGCCGGGGGGAGAGGCTGGTAGTAAGGCTACAGCAGAGCACGATATGAATTCAGTGTCACTAGTACAATCAGGCAGCACTCACAGTCTCCGTCTGAACAAAACCGATATAATGGTTTCGAGCATTCACCAAGTTGTACTGGTAGAGCGCCGCGTGTTCCGCTTGCAAAGGGTATCATCCATACGGTTTATGGACCAGTATGAGGTGATAAAAAACTCACAAGCTAATGGGAAATGAGTGTCGGAGTCAAGTAGGACGAACATTTCTCTACTTACACGTGCCAACGAGCCAAACGGGGCCCCTGGATTCTGAGAGGATACCACGCCCAGAGAAGACAGATGTCTGACCAGATGCGTCTAGATCATGATCTGCAGTCCATACCCATGTTCCCTGACTACTCGTTAACAGGATGCTCTCACGCCGAGCCGATCATAGTCACGAACTTCAAAGTATGCACTCGAATGTGGGGTTAAGTGGATACCGAGGAATGCAGCCTGACAGCCTGCGTTCACAGAGCCTGATGGACAACCAACGTATTGCATGTTGGTACCTATGGCTGGGTGTAGGGCTGCGTTAGCCAACGCCGTACATAAAAAGCGTGTACCACGAACCTCCTCCTAGCCTAGAGATCGGTGTCATGAGAGGTATTCCTCACTTGATGGAGAATGCGTACCGTATGTGAGTATCCCAAAGACCTGCTGCGCCCTGTTGACCAGCGGGGTCGTGGACGTTCCATTCAATCAAGATTGCTCCAGGAGCTGCAGAATCCTATAGCATCAGTCGTAATTACGGATGTTTTCAGAAGGTATTATTTACCAGGACCGGCCGTGGTGAGGAGCAAATCACTGATCTCCAGGGTACCCCTGGAACCAGCGGTACCAGCTCGGATGACGGGACGAGGGTGGGCGTGTGACTGGAAAGTTCTTCCACCCGCCAAAATTACGGACCAGGCTTCGCCAACAATCTGCGTCCCGGCAGGAATGGTGATCGTGTCTGTGACATAGTACACGCCTGCATCAAAGAAGATGATCTTGCAACCGGCGAACTGCGTGACCCCCTAGTTGAGAGAACAAACCGTGCTTCATTTAACAGAATGAATCGAACCCGATTAAAAACGTTCTGGATGGCTCTAGTATCATCCGTCTTTCCGTCACCCTTTGCACCTTGACTTTTAACGCTGATGACTTGGTTCGGGGCGTAACTAGCATATTGGGGGTGGCCCTTTCCGAAGATCTTACCCGCGTTATTGAGAAGACCGGGGGGCTTGTTGGCCGACACTATATCACCTTGCGCCCAAGTCTTCTGACCATTGGTTCCGGAGTAGACATTACCTTGACCCCAAGAAGCGATTGTGATATTGCCACCTGGAAGCACGATGGCTCCGCTAGCGACACCAACCGCAACTGGAACATTGGCCAAATGGTTATTGTTGAGTACAAGAGAGTATGGCAGCGTGCCATTGTTTGAAACTGACGACTGTACAAAGACAGGTGTGTTGCTGACAACGGCATCCACGATAACTTCAGATCCGACACCCTGAAGACATTGAAGTTAATGAGCAAGAGTAGCCGAACGACTTCCAAAGAGTACTTGAACCTGTCTCAGTAGGGTAGGCCCTCCTGTCGCCAATGCAAAGCCAACCTAAAGAGCAAAATCTAGCACATATCCTGGACCGAAAGCAGATAAAGCTACCTGACAGTTATTGATCGTGACCCCTTGGAATGTGAAACCTGCGGGATAAGTTAGAAAATGTATCATTATAGTCGTAGTATAGTGACGAACCCCAATCCCAGAGACCCGATACAGCTGTAGAGTACGCGGTCAGCTGTGATCGTCCCGATTATGATTTCCCTTACCAGTAACTGCACCGTTGACTGTGAGGTTACGAACTGTGAACTGTTGGTTCCCCACCTCCATACCAATCTTTCCTGGGTGAAACTCTCTAATGTATCCCTTTTGGCCAGGGTCATTACTTACCACCGTTGAACACAATGTCTGGTTGTGTGTGAGGATCCAGTATACGCATGGAATGATGCCCACTCACCTCCCATGAAACCACCACTGTGAACAGCAGAAACAAGTCACTGCCGCAAAATCGATGTACCTAGTGGAGCAGCGTACCTTCCGTTCTCCATGAACATGCCTATTACACACGTCAAACTGTAGAATAACAGGAGTCAGTCAACCTCTCACCTTGATGATTCGTGCCAGAAGCAGTGGACATCTCAACCACAACGTTGATCAACGAAGTCGCCTGAGCTACTTGCCAATGTAAACCAATCGCTTTTTCTCTAAACGGCACTTGCCGCAAGTCAATGATCAAGTTCCGGACAGATCGGAAGCTGAAACAACGCTGGTCTCAGGATAAGACACGGATGCGAAAAAAATCCGCACAGGTTGTCTTGATTGACGAACCACTGAGCACCCCAGCCATTAGGAATATAAGGGTCAGCATCTAATAAAGGTTAGATCTGCGCTGATCATTAACTTCCAAAAGACAGACCAATGACTGCTGATCCACTAAAGTTGGAACTTGCCAGGAGAGTTGGTGGGTTCTTGGCGTCTCCAATGATTTGTGTATAATAGTAGGCTTCAATGGCCGACGAGACAAGATATGTGCTAAGGATTCGGTAGGTAAGTTATAGCATGATCGAATAGGACGGCTGGATGCATTGCACCAACCCTCGAGGAATATACACGATAGCTGGTGAGACACTACATGTGAAATGATTGGTCGCAGGATCTGTATGGAGTAAAGGCACATACGTTGATGATCCGCACGTCGCCCCGCAGCGACCCCCAGAAGACATCGCCGCCCTACAAATTTCAATGAAAGCAAAAGCAACGATACACAGAATGAACGCACTTGATTGCAGCTGTGTCATCAGTAACTCCGTCACCCACGGCTCCGTAATCTTTTACATTGCGGAAGACCTGATAAGAGCACGGGTCCGGATTGAAAGGAGATGTTCCCTGATGTTGGATTAACTCAAGCCAGTATGGATCTTCGGGAGCCGCAGTGCCGTGACCTAGGGGAGCAGTGCAGGACGAGCCAAGACCAGAGACAAAGCGAGAGATGTATAGGACCGTGCCAAGAAGGAACAACAGGGGGCGACACCACATAAATGAATGTACTGGAGTGCGTGATGGAGGCGATGGGGCTTCGTTTAAAAAACTAAGGCGTTTTATGTATCACCGGACGTGTCACCAATACCAAAACGGACGGTGTGATCTTGCGACGCAGCGCAAAAGGTGGTCCCGCAAACCAAGGAAGCCATCCCAAGAAAGATGACGCGAGGCAATGTTGGGTGCATTGCCCGGAACAGCAGAACCACGCTAAGGTGACGAGAAGAATCAACACTCCTGAGTCTGACCGGTTCTTCTGGGCCTACATGTAGATATTGGTAGCAAGAATGGACACAAAGCATCTCGTCTACGCCGATGTTGGAAATTCAGTTACTTGCGATGCAAGGGAGTCACTTCACGCACCCGAACGGTTCAAATGAAGCTCAAATTACCTACATCACGCATGCAAAGCTGGGATCACCGGAGATAAACAGTGCTGTTCTGCAATGTCTCTAACGCAGATTCAGTCGTCCACAATAGTTGAGTCCATTGACACATTTCGAGTGTGACGCACCCGGGAAGAGTTCCGATGGACTGTACCCGGCATCCCCTGATTCATTTCAGGGAATCAGATATCATCATCGGCAAAGCATTTGAACGCCACCAGCTGATACCGTTTCGCACGTCAGATATCGTTAGGAGGTGGTTAGAGATCTAGCGACTCCGCAGTAGTCTGTAGTGTTTGCTTGTCAGTTGCAGTACAGAGACGAAGGCAAATCCCTACTGAAAGGAGCTCTAATGCGGACGCCGAGGCGATCTGGGGTGCTAAATGCAGTTTCTGTGGTAATGGTATTTCGATAATCCCTAAAAAGGAGCCTCTGAGGACTGATGTTTGCCAACTTCATTTAACCAGTCAAACCAAGTGCAGAAGTAGTGCCCTAAAAAACCCGAGCCTTGGGCCGATCAGCCGCTCATGCCAGCATTGCAGCATACTACCCACTGATTGGCAATGTAAATTAAATTAAAACAGAATCGTAGTGATGAAGGCAAGATTTCAAGGCCAACAACCGAGCAACACCGCACGATCATGTTCCACAATCATAGAGCATCTAGCAAAACTGGGTGGGTCGGAAAATTAGTTTTGTCCGCGTGGACTTTGAATATACGTCGCCGATCAAAAAAGCCCACCAGACCCTCCTCGATACGGTAATTTTGGAGGTGCTGTTGTCATCAGGTGGCAAGCTCAGGCCTGTAGGCTAATGGTAAACTCACATCCAACGATGACCCTGATTTGCTTGCAGTGCTCCATCCCGTTGGCACGTTATTCCTCAGCTTCTTGCGACAAGGTGACATAGCGGATCGGAATAAAGCCCTCCATCTCATTCCAGAAGATCGTCCGGATAGACCAGAAATGCTGATCAGCGTTGGTCACATATTCAGGCGGCGTTTTGAAACCCTAGGTAGCTTTCCTGCGCTACATACTGCTGTCATGCAATTTTCGTGCGCAGCGCGTTCTCGAGCTTCTGGCTGGGCCACGGTGCAATTTCAAGCATTTAAATATTGGTACCATTGCGCCAATGCCTTGTACACTTTATCTTGTCCAGAGGCACACCAAGTATAACTCGAGGCGCTCGAATGTGCTATCAGCCTCTCCCCTCAACTGGCATGGATTGGATTGCCCTTCAAAGATCGCTACAACCAAGCTCCTAGGCGCCACAGATATCACACGGTTAGCAGCTACCGTAGCTGTACGATCTAGCCATAGCGCGATGGCCGTCTCGTGGCTCGAGGAAGGACGCTGCGTTGTATGGGGACAATTATTTCGGCTGTGCACACTTGATGAACTACGATACGTCTATCCGGACCTCGCGAATCGGATCGAGTGGTTATCTAACGCATTGGAGCATTCCAGCGCTGCGTACGACGGGTCCTTGTCGCGGCGCATCTATGGTCGAGAGGATCAAGAAGAATCGTCGGAGCAATGGGCACGACGACACCCCGAGCTCGTGACGGAGAGAGAGAATCTTCTCGGGCAAGTTCAGACACTCCCTAGCTTTAAATGATTCTTCCAACCTAAGACGTTTTCTCAACTTCGAGCCTCTGCTTACTTGGGGCCCATCGTCCTTTTGAACGTCAATCAGAAACGAAGTGATGCGTTGATCGTGGCGACCGGCTTGGATGAACCGGTCCATGTTCCGCTTCTAGGTATCAACGGACAGCGGAGTTTGCCTTGCAGACCAACGCCGGTTGTGATTGTCCGACACCATCCGTCTGTAACGTCCTCGGGGAGGACTTGCCTTTCTGTCGGCGTGCCAGACCGCGACAGGCGCTGCGGAACTCTCGGATGACGCAGTTCAGCTTTCTGCAGGCATGTTGTTCGCAGGACATAGTAGCGTTATTAGCACGATGTGGTCTATCAGGGACAGTATGACGCCCCGGTTGGCACAGGATGTGTATGTGCAACTTTTTCGCGATTGTAGATCACTAGACGGCAGAGAGGCTGCAAGAGCGTTGCACGATGCGGTTGAACGTTTGCGTTAGAGTGGCGAACCGTTCATCACGTGGGTGCCATCTATTCATATGGGCATTTGAGGTGTTTTGTAATTGATTTCGTACATAAGCATCATTCCGAGCAGTCCCTGCTTGAGTCGATCCCATGCATCTCTTGTTACAAACGCAATGAAGAAGAACGCCAGGATGGCACCCACATCATCGCCTCCCCATCGAGAGGATGGGCTCATGTTATTCCTTTCGTGCCTCATACGCGGGCTTTCGCAATTAGAAAACGAATGAAAAAACTTGGAATTGACCTTACTACAAGTTTCTCATACGCAGCTAAGGTTGAGTCCCTCCCATCTGGTGACCTCAGCCAAATATTAGTGACTTCAATGATTGTCCGTTCGTTCATGTAGTCCATAGGGTCAACATCACCAAGGCCTTGAGGCGGGTTAAATCGGAAATAATCATCACGACGCTTCCTGCAAGTGGTCGTTCAACTAATTCATGTGCAAGCGATACGATATATTATTGTTACCACTTGGTCAAACGCCTTGCAACTTCCAGATGTGTATCCTCAGTATCATTTGCTACCGCGACCAGCTGTTTCAAAAATCGTTCGAACTTGTCGTTTGTAATTGCGGTGTTTCCGAGCTTCTCTCGCAACGTGGATGCGAGTTTTTCATTGCTGTTGCGAATCAGTGACGTCAGTCCCGTTCCAAGGCTGACTACCACAAATTTGTGGGTCTCGGGTGGCCACCGGAGTGCCGCTTCTGCTAATGCTTCCAATGTGGGATTATTGAATCTCGACACAGCAGCATCTCGAAACGCCTGTATGCCAATTTGCAACGGTTCAAAATACATGGGAGCGGCGGAGGCAGCTCGCGCAGCTTGACGAATCGTCTAGATGTCACCTGGCAATGTGCTATCAGTTCCCCCACGAGGGGTTGCGTATGATCTGAGGCGATAGGCCTCAGTACTGGCAGAGCCAGTTTCTACAGAAACGGTCGTGACGAACACCTGGGCACCCTGGTTGGCTAGCACTCAGTGCCCGACCAACAATTGAACGATCCGGAGTGCTACTGACATCAGTGGTTCGGTGTTTGATAGCATCGGACTTGGATTTCAGATTTCTCGTTGGAGTGGTCTGACCATTACGAGCGTTAACTTCCCCGTTGGTGCTAAAAGGATGGGAAATTATTATGTAACCGCCTCGTCTTCAACTGGACCTTCCAGGATACCTGGCACACTATAACCTGGAGGGGTCGAGTACGTTTTCTTTTTGCTGCCCAAACGTTTACAGGCAAACTTAGTCCGGTGTCAAAATGATCGATATCATCCGTGTCGACTATACGATATATGTGGCGGATTCCTTGCCTGGATTGCGTGCTGATCTCTGACCGAACAGGTTTGTCAACAAACACATAGGACCCACACAACCTGTGTGCTGTAAGAAACATTACTCACTTGGTGGTAGAGATTTACGACCCACCTGGCATAGACTTGGCAGATCTAAGCTGAGTCAATTTTCTGCCATGCCTGTCGATGGTTCGGCCGCATTGCAGACAGGCTGGTCAGTTTGCTAGTGGACGCAGCTCACACGTTCTGCTGCCGCAGCAAGTTTGGCAGAAGTTCCTACATTCAAGTTTAAAAGAGCGACCCATCAAACTGCGAGCTCCACGTGCTTTTTAGAATGCAGGACCGCTGTGCTGACTCTAGTATAGTATTTGGTGACGAAGGAAGTCAAAGATAGGAGGGGAGCAGGAAAAAAAAAGCGTAGTCGTTGCGATGCGATAATTGCAAAACGCGTGTGAGTTACGACATACCAACACGCTGCGAAGCCTCTCCGAGTTGAAAATTCCCGGCGATGCGTTGAAGATCTACTCTTCATAACCCTACCCATACCCCGATGACGAGTAAAGCACGCCTCCGCTACTGATCCTCTTTCAACTGCTACTTCTCCAGACCCTCGGCAAGTTCCTTGACATCTCGCCAATTGTGGTGAGGAACTTGGCCCTCTGGCCCGTACTTGTAGCCTCGATTATGATCTTCATTTTACCGACAAAACGAAACCATGAGCGACAATGTCTTAAGTGTATAGGTTCACTATGCACGCACCCCAAGGAATCAAAGATACCAAGCCCGCCGCCTTCATCGTGTTGTCCCTAAAATCTGCAAGCGTAACACACACTACGTATCTTAAGCTGAAGGCAGGGCGGAAACAATAACTCGATACGTAATATGAAGCTAGCTAGAGGGTCGATGTAAACGACAGGAATAAACATCCAAACGAAGCCACGACACGAGCGAGAATATCAGTCCAGCGAACAGCCACAAAGTGCGACAAAAACAACGGACAGGTCAGTGAACTTGAAAGCGATCGAAAAAAAAAGTTCGATACCGACGAAAACAAACAAGTCTAGAGTCACAGAACGTCCAAGACCTCCGCGTGGATATCCTTTGACCTGACGTGACTTCTAGATATTTGGACGACAATCTCGTCCTCTGCTGCGACCCTCCTGTACTCTCCACCTGCTTGCCGTAGGAGCAACAGGGAATTGAATGGTTGCTGGAGACGGACGATCATTTGCAACGCGAGGGTATGGTTGTCCAATGGAGGAGAAAGTGGAGCTCCCAACGGTGGAGCGACACCTGGCTCTGGCTCTGACTCTGAATCTGACACGTGTACCCAGAATCCACCATGAGGATGAGGACCTCGGATGTAGCCGATCCAAGGGTGCACGAAAACGAGCCTCCGTGGCTCGGCCATTGGCAGCACGTCTGCAGTCTTGAATTCTACTCTACCGAGCCGAGATACCTGGGCATAATAATGATTCTTAGGATCGTCTTGGTCCTTCACGGCAAGCGATTTAACATGGAAAACGATGCATGGAAGCTGAAGGCGACGGTTTGCGAAGCGTGCGGGTGGTAGACGCGCGACCCGGTGATATATATTCAGGGCGTCACCTTTCGATAGTGCATTTGATAGCTGGCTCACGCGCAATTGCATGTTGCTCGTGTCCAGTATCGGTGGTGTGTGTGGCGTCTGACTATAAACCGCAAGGGTTGATGGGAGACAAGAGTTGTATGACGATGATCTCCCGGTCCATGCAAGCACAGTGACTTCACCCAGACGAGCTACGATACCTTCAAGAAGGTGGCCCAGTGCATCTTCTCCTTCACCATACCGTGGCATGATATCGCTTTTGAAGATACCGATGAGCGAATACGCAGCGTCTTCCTCAACGGTTGCAGTACGCGTCGAAGCTAAGCGCAGCCCCACGCACCCCGAGAGAATCCGAATGAAAAGAGACTAGGATTTCACTCGGAACACCAATAGCATTCGCAAGTTCTTGTAGAACGACACCGGGTTTCTTGTGGTTATCAGAAACAGCACCACAATAGAGCTCCCAGTCTTGATCATAGAAAAGAATACGTTTTGGCGCCAGTGCTGCCTGGAGAGTCCAGGCGCGCGTCATCCATAGACTATGGAGGAGATCACCAAAGTCCGTGGACACATCTTCGAGGAACACGAGTGTTGCTGCCGAGAGTTCATACCATTTGTACATGGACCTAAGGGACCGATTGAGAACCGCATCGTCGGACTTGTCGATACAGCAGGTATCGCTCCAAGCCCATCTATAACCCAGCTCAGTAACTTTTGTACAGAACTTGCGCAACTTGTTGTTCATAGGCGTGTCGGGAAGACCGTGAATAGAACCCGAACTCATGACCGTCTTGAACGATGGCTCGTTCTTCTCGTCTGCTTTTCCATTCCCCCAGACATGAGAAAACATGACGTATCCAAAGTACTTGTTGACCGTTTCCCGAATGTGCTGTTTATCTATTTCCCCTGTCGTGGAAGAAACGAGCTCCTTGAAAGTTTGATCCGCCCTGAATCGATCTGGTAGTGCGTGTCTATCGCAGAGGCAACCGGTTGTGACATCGATGAAGACGAGGGGGGCGTGGTTGATGGTTTTTCGTACGGCATCCTCAATGGCTTCCTGCTTTTGGGACGTCGAGACATACTCACCGCCCAGTTCTGTTATGTGGTTTCTACGTTAGGTGCCTGTTATATTTAAGACAAGGAGAGCTTACGACGAATTTCCAGGTCCCCAGATTGGCCAATCATGGAGGTCGTGCTGTCAAATGTCTCAATGGCTTCGTCGTGTTGGCCCGTGCCGTCCAGCGCAACATGTTTGCACTCGTGGGTGTAATGACACGATGCATCCCCCTGGATTACCTGTGGGACTAGCCTCAGGATTACGTGGTTCACGGAGGGGGAGGTACTGTACCTCATTTGCTTCTTCGACAACATCCCTCCACAATTTCACTGCTGCTCGACCCTCGCTCCGTTTGATGACAAGATCTACGGGATTAATGGGGCAGGGTGGCAATACGGCAGAACGCTGCGCAACAACACCTCCGTGTTTTGTGGAGCTGAGTCCTCCGTCGTCAGAAGTTCCAATTAATGCATAACTTTTTTTCGCGGGTGGCAGACGATATGTGATAGATGGACGAGATGCCGGAGGAAGCAGCTAAGAACGGTCGCGTCCAAAGAACAACATTATATTAAGAGAAAGAAAGTTCAGAGATGACAATGAAAATGATGAATGAATGAACACGCACATAGAGATTAGGAAGGATTCCCACGAGACTGTGAACTGAAACTCTATTTCCGTGACTGCAAGCAAGAAACCTCCCGTTTGACGAGAGTGTGATGCAGAGGACGTCTAGGACGTGTTCCATGACTGGACCAATCTGTTCGTGCGAAATCGCGTCCCAAAGCGAGACAGAAGACCCCGCACAACATGCTAGAAACTGCCCGTTGATTACGACGGATGCGCGAGTGTAATCGTTGTGGATCGACCATTCTGAGCTCAGGGACGTGGAT
>JBBPJN010000150.1:0-22782 GCA_038088755.1 Boletus aff. separans
ACACTCCTGGGGAGGGTTACCGTCATTTCCACCCGCGGAGCGGGCGAGGGAACCAATCGGGACATTCGGGCATAACGTAAACAATCGCGCCGATGGTCTCGGCAAAGAAAATTTTGAATTCGACCGCACTTCAACCTCCGCGGCGTAGGACAAATACTGGCAAACTGAGGCCGTATAAGTTAGAGCGCTCAGTTGGAGGAGTCTGCTTTCTCAAGACTGCTATCATTCCTCCCGTTGCAGTTAGTTCCCCCGCTCCGTAAAGTCTCTTCCCCCTCGTTCTCAGACATGGCTTTGAAACGCAAGCTTGACTTGGATTCTTCCGACGATTGCCCGCAGGTTCGCCTCTATCCAGATCTCGCGTATCCCGCATATATTAACCTTTTGTCAGACCGTCAAACAGATGAAGTTGGTTCCGTTTCCCGGCTACGAGCCCGACCATGATGTCGCTATGTCTGATTCTTCCTCTTCTGACTCGGAGCAATTTTTCCCTGAAAAACACCACACCCGTCTCGTATCCACTGCTAGTACAGCAAGCAGTTCATCTGGCTTGCTTGAAGCGATTGATTACAATTCTCGTGAGTGCTTCTGCTCACTCCTAGGTCCTTGCTTGATAGTACTATTAGCTCTTTACCCCAGATTCAGTATGCACCAGCCTTCTCTCGACTCACCTGAGTCCTCCAAGGTTGTTGGTTTGATGCAACCTGCCAGCAGTCTTGCGCACCATGGGTATGTAACTTATGCGGTTCCACTACTGTAGTGATTTGACAGCGTCCTGGCTTGCTTGTCCATCTTGTGCCTTGATTTCGTCAGCTCTCAATGCTCCCAAATACCTAAACTTCGTGTCGCATGCTCTGCTGGTCTCGACGGTTCAAGAACGATGTGGAGCTTCTGCGAACAATGCGGCGCGATATCTATGGTCGACACTGACTAACTCACGAGAAACTGCTCAACCGGCTTTTGCCACCTCTTTTCTTATCTTTCTTTATTTGGCTGATTGTATCACTCATGCTTTGCTCTTGAACATTTCGCACCCGAAAACTCGAAAGCGCTCGTCGATGCAACCACTGGCTTCCCCTTACCATCTCTTACTCCAATCTCTCTCCCTCAGCCTCCCATCAGTACTTCGACATCTCGACTCGGCGCGCCATCCAGTCCTCGTAAACATCAATTTCGCCTCTGCTTCTTTATATTTCTACTGCACTGCTACACTGGGTCTCCTGCCTCCGACGATGTCATCCTGTACATAGTTGCTTCGTGTAAATTATGCCGCGCTTGAGCAATCGTGCTTTCTGCTGCACAGTTTGAGTGAATGCTCCCCAGTGCGAGATATGTACATATGTTATAATATGCTCATGTCTTGGTCTGTGTGTAAGTAAACACTGGCACTTTCACAGCCACATTTAGACGAACATTTGCTCAAACCCCCATATGACCCAGACAACACTGCTTCAGTACGAAGCACCTTGTGAGTTGACCCATCATCGCGTATTCACAGCAGTCTGACTCCGCCGAGGGCCCGTCCATGCCATTGACTGGTGCAAGTCCACAGCACCCGGCCACCAGTCTCGTCCTCGTTCGGCATTTCGTCTCGGCATCGCCTCATTCACAGAGGATTATCGCAATCGGATCGCAGTCGTCGGGCTTCAGGACGAGCGAGTTCTTGTTGAGGACGACTACACCGACTACCCCGACTTCGTCACCCTCGTCGAGGCAAATCACGGCTACCCGGCTACGAGCTTGCAATGGCAACCCGCGAGCGCAGGAGGATTTCCTTGGTCGGGAAAGGCACTATCTGCTGAGCTGCTCGCCACTACCGGCGACGCGTTGAGAGTTTGGGAGTACTTTGGAGACGCACCGCCCGCGTCATCCGCATATGTAGGGAGACAACCCAGCGGCGGTGGGCATCGTTTGACTCTGAAAACAGCCTTATCCGGAGTAGGCTTACTCCTTCCAAGTTCAATATTTGTACTGATCCATCTGTAGCAGTCAAAGGTACAAAGTCAGAACACGGGTGCACCTTTGACAAGCTTCTCTTGGAACGAAAAGGCACCTAGTCTTATCGTAACATCATCTATCGATACGACGTGTACGGTCTGGAATATCGACACCGCAACGGCTATCACCCAGCTCATCGCACATGACCGGGAAGTCTATGATGTTGCCTGGCTTCCCGGATCCACGGATATATTCGTCTCCGTAGGAGCCGATGGGAGTCTTCGTGCTTTCGACTTGCGGAGTTTAGAGCATTCTACCATTCTTTATGAGACACCCACACCAAAGGGTGCACCACCTGCAACACCATCTACGCGCCTCCCAACTTCCCCATTGCTCCGCATTGCATTTAATCCGGCTGACTCGAATTATATGTCTACCTTCCATATGGATGGGACAGACGTGCAGATCTTGGACATGCGAAGTCCGGGACAGCCAGTCATCGAGCTGAGGGGACACCGCAGCCAAGTAAATTCGATGGGGTGGAGTACCACGGATCGACCCCTCCTTGCCACCGCAAGTAAATGCACCTCGATATCGAATGATTGAGCGACCCAACTTACGCACATATAGGCGATGATTGTCAGGTATTACTATGGGACCTTGCAGGTTACACGCAGACAGCAACTTCACCTCGTACGGCAAATTCACGGCTAAATTCCCCTCGGCCAGATGTAAAGAAGAGAGTTGTCACTGACCCAGTCATGGCGTATTCTGCGAGTAATGAGGTGACGAACCTTGCGTGGTCGCCGCAAATTCCTGGTATGACGATGAATACGGGTCACTCGACCGCTCCCGGCGAATGGCTCGTAATTGCTAGTGGCAAGTCGATCAAGGCATTAAAAGTGTGATAAAGATAATGGGACAACGGGTTGTTTGACCCTAAGGTTTACATCTCAGCTACATAGCCACTCAGCGTGCATCATGTACCCAGTGCGTTAGTGTTATCCGCAAACAGGCCCACAGCGTTATCACTCGAGGAAACTTCACATGCTGTGATGGCTGTTGATGTCGGGTAGTGGACTATGGCAGCTGGCACGTCGATTCTTGATCTGGACCGGTCTACCCGCATCAAATCACATCTGCATCATGTCAACGTCCACGTAGCATCATCTCAGTTGAACCTGTTAGGCTAACCGACCAGAACGCCGTGATAGACTGGTGATACCTTATACGGGAGTCAAAGAGCACAGGGTAACCGGTAACTTTGGGAAATTCCCAACCCTTAACTTTGAGTGGTTGAAGCTAGCAGAAGACGTGAAAAAAACTACAAGTACACACCAGGTGAGTACGTACTGTGGAAAATTGACTGTCAGCGAGTATCAGCGCATGCCGTCATCGAACATTGATTCCACGCGATAACGAGGGTAGCCAGGGGTTGGCAACGCACCGTGCTGCTCCCGGCAAGGCACGCCCGCCGCGATAAAAAACCCCGTGGGTCATGAGGTCCCATCACCGCTTTCTCTCCTCTCTTTCTCTGAGCAGAACAATGACCACCCTGAACCCAGCTGTGGATGATGGCGACCGGCCGGTTCAGAGGAAACTCTCGTCATCAAGTTTGTCAGATGTCGCAGAAAAGGGAGGGGCCGAGGGCACAAATGCACTTGTTGAGAACGACAAGGAAGGGGGATCCCAGGGACGAACGTTCGACAAGAAATTACTACGGGTCCTCTTTCTTATCGGCCTAGCTGTTTTGATCCTCGCTTGGTGGATTTCTTCCACTGTACTGAAGGCGACGCGCGATAGATGGCAAGTCTACCGTTCCCAGGATGCTCTGCAGTGCATGCTCAAGAGTCTTGCAGGGTTGTACAGACAGTCTTCGCTTGGTTCTTCTTAATGTAGGTGGAAGATTCCAGCTCATTGGAGGACCGATTGCATTTTATTTTCAGCGTTATCGCGTTTCGGTTTATCCCAAACTCAGCCGTCACACGACCAGTGGCCGCTGTTTGGGTCCCTCTTGTCCAAGAACCTTGGTACCGTTTACCTCGCAATTTGAGGTTGACCGTTGGTTGGCTGTGCCTCCTCGGCATCATTTTCGGTTCGGCGTTCGGTTTTCCCCTCGCTGCGGTGCGCAGAATCATCGAATGAATCTTTGCTGCTCTGATCGGCGATACAGGGCGACGATTTTGGCCATAGAGCAATCTCCGTGTTAGGTTTGTTCGTTTTCCAGTGCGGCTTTTACCTTTTCTCCACCAATCGTTCTGCCGTATCCTGGTATGTGCTGTAGTTTTGGCTTGTCCACTCATCTGAAAGTGCAAAGGCCCACCGTCATTGTCGGGTTGTTCATTCAACAAGCTATCGCTCTTTTCGTGCTCAAGACGAAGGCCGGCTACTCATTGTTCGACTACATTGCGAGCCTAGCGTATGGCTTCCTAACGCAGGCCGACGTTGGTGCACAATTCTTCTTTGATGCCCAAACCATCGCCAAAAAGTGGTTCTTCGTCAATACTGTTCGTTGACGATGTTTGTATACTTTTCTACATCACTAATGAATCACAGCTTGCAGCCATCATATTCTTCATTGCAACTGTGCAAATGTTTTATTATGTGGGTATTTTCGGCTCCTCATCAGTTTTGGCATTTATTGATGTGCACAAAAGCTAGGAGTAATGCAATGGATCATTAGAGGGTTGTAAGTACGATCTTCTGCGCTACGAGAGCTTGTCACTCAGTCAGACAAGCGCGTGGTTCTTCTTCAAACTATTGAATGTCTCTGGCGCTGAGGCCGTCGTCGCCTCTGCCTCGCCATGGGTTGGCCAGGGAGAGTCAGCTTGTTTGGTCAAGCCATATCTCGATACTATGACAGCGTCTGAGATTCACCTTGTCATGACATCTGGTGAGTTTCAGTAGCTCATCAATCGAGGTTGTCGTTTACAGAAGTTGCTTAGGGTTTTCGACCATCTCCGGTTCGGTCCTCAGTGCATACGTTTCACTTGGTGTCCCTCCACAGAATCTCGTAACATCCTCTGTCATGAGTATACCCGCTTCCATAGCTATCAGTAAGATGCGTGTCCCGGAAGTGGATGAACCTGTGACCCGCGGACGCGTCGTCATTGACCGTGGAGAAGAGGATGCCAAGGATGCTCCAGTCAACGCACTCCACGCGTTTTCTAAAGGTGGTCTATTCGGTCTGAATGTTGCCGGGCAAATTCTGTAGGATTTCTCTGTCCAAAAGCATCTTACTTGCTAATGTTGTGCTATACAGGACGAACGTGCTTATCATTCTGTCCCTTGTCGCAACCATCAATTCCATATTGACCTGGATTGGCCGCGGATTTGGAATTCACCACCTTACTCTGCAACTTGTACTTGGGTATATTGGATATCCCATTGCGTTCTTCCTTGGTCCGTACCGAGTCCAAATATGTTTGTCTCTACCTTTCATGAACCTCCTAACCAGGAGTACCATCCGGCGAAATCCTCCGAGTCTCTCAACTGCTCGCCACAAAATTGATTGAAAACGAGTTTGCAGCATATCTTGGTGCGTACTCGGCTAAGCCAAGGGGATCAATATGTCTGATGGAGCCCGTTTAGAGCTTCAAGCCATCCAGGCTAGCTCTAGTCCGCTCTCTCCGCGGGCGTATACGATCGCTTCGTATGCGCTTTGTGGTTTTGCAAATCTGGGTTCGCTGGGTATCCAGATCGGTGTGCTCAGCGCCCTCGCACCATTACAAGCAAAAACCATTGCAAAGGTAGCCGGATCAGCTATGATTTGCGGATTTATTTCGTGAGCTTGTTTGCTTCCCTAAACAAGTTCCTACCTCATATTCGCGTCCAAAGTACTCTGCAGACTGCTAGCATCGCGTACGTGTTCCTATCTCGTGTGGCTAGCACAACGCTAATCGATCCTCATAGGGGAATGTTGATCTAATGTGCAATGAATGTGCCAAACTCATAGAGACGTTGTTAGACGATCTTGAAAATGCTATCATGTAGTCCTCGATCTCAGTGGTTGAACTTTGCATAATTGCAATAAGGGTGTGCCGCACCAACTGTATACCACTTTGGCCTGTTCGGTCAAACCCGAAACCTGTATGTATTCTACGTCCGAGCGGAGAGTGCGTGTAGACTTACCGTGCTTCACGCCTCTCCGTGTCAAGGAAGTTTCTTGCAAGCTGAGCCGCATCCCAGCGAGCATGGGTACCGGACATGTCGATTTCGCCAGGAGTCACCCGGAAATAGACTCGTCAGCCGCCATCTTGATTCCCCCAGCTGACGACAAGGACTGGTCACTGCCAGCCGCCCGCATATTTATGACATCCTCAGCGTACCTTTCATCCCCTACAAACGACCTTACCCAGCGCAACTATGGCCCCTACACCTTCACCCATTGCTGTCCATTCATCGTATCCTCCACCTAGCAGATACTTTCACGGCCTCCGCCGTCAGGGTCTGAACCTCTCCCGCCACCCACCAAGGCAACCCTCGCCCCCGCACACCGAACAATCCAAGGCACGCCTGCTGGACGCCCCGCTACAATCATCGGTAGTTCTTGAAGGCCCACCGCCACCTCCAATTGCTCCTACGCCATCCGGATCAGTCGTGCTTGCCCCCGAGCCATCGGCGATACCAGTCAGCAGTAATCAACCTCAAGGGCCGAATCCACTTGTTGATATAACCGGAAATATCGTAGCAGCTGTCGTCGTCATCCTCCTCGTCTTGGGAGGACTCATTGGCCTGGTCATTGGCGGGGACATGCTGCGAAGGCGAGTAAGGACCACGAAAAGGGTTCCTCCTCCGCGCTCGACGTCTCTCGGACGCCGGAGATCCGAGCCCATCAAAAACCTGACCGGCTCGCCACAGCAGCGTACGCAAATAAGCCGTGAAAAGTTTTCGTACGACGAGAAAACGTTGACTCCGCTCACTCGGCCGCCACCTGTTCTCAGCAGGGAGCGTCAGCGAAGGCTTTCTGATGTCTGGCCCATCCGCAGGTTGTCGAGCGCTTTGAGCAATCGCCGATCGTGTCCGGAACAGGTCGAGCGTACGGTTCCGCTTTCGTCGCCAAAGGCAAATCCGCAGACGACTTGGTCCGCGTTTTCCCCAGTCTCGCACTACGTGGCCCCACCTCGCACCGTCTTGGCTTGCATACCAGAAGAAATTGAGGACTGTCAAAGCCAATCGAATGGTGACATTGCGGCCATCCTCGGCGTCACGATCCAACGATCGGTTGAGTTTGGCTCAATGGTGTCAGCGGATCAGGCGAACCATCCCAAGTCGTCGCATAACGTGCTTTTGGATGATTTCGACGGACCGGATTCATCGGCGACAACAGAGCGACGTGGCATGTACGAGGTGGGAACAAGCGACGAAGACGCCAAGTCGTTGGGAAGTCCGGCTCCGGATATGACTTCGGACGAGGGCGAATCAAGCAGGTCATCGATGACATCGCTCGAGAGCCTTGAAGACGGGAATGATAGGGAGAGTCTCGGAGAAGAGGTATATGAACTGAGACGCGCACAGACGAGGAGCATGCAGATGAACAAAGGGGTGCTGCTTTCTCTCAGCTTGAAGGACCTGGATGACGACGACATCCATGAGGCAACGGATGGGGAGCGTGATTCTTCACGATCACCTCGCGCCACGGACGCAGAAGGTGGTAAGGGCTGTGTTGAGCGGGAACTGAGTCTGGCGATGCTTGGGGGAAACCTGACTGCGGTCGACCTGGACGAGTTTCCGTCGCCACCTTCAATACTTCCGATGATTCCGAGTTTTATTTCCAGTTTTTAGTCTGTATCACCAATACTGCGCAGAAGCGAGACAATAGAGAGGCATTACCATACCCAGACATGTTATCAGCGTCCCCGACTCTCAGGTAGCGACCGTACGGAGAGTTGGCACGACTTGACGGACTAAGCAGCTCTCAAACGAAACGGTTCGTCTCTTTTTGTTTACTTTCGTTTCTCACCTTGACATCTTTATGCGCTTAGCCTAGTTCCGTGTCAGACACCAAAAACAGCGAGTACAAAAGACTGCCTGAATCTACTTTATCGATTGGTGTGATTCCTCGTCATCTCACGCTCGCTACAGTGAGCAGCAGCATCGATGGAGTCGCTGACAGTATTTGGGCCTAGCGTCATAGCATGTGCCACGTTAGTCCTTGCTTGGGCTGTATATCATGTCTCCTCACATACTCGGCGCAACCCACTCTCCAAACTGGCCGGACCTCCGGTACATACACTCTTCGGAAACCACATGCCCTTTGTACTCGAGTGTGTAACTGCACTCCAGTGTCTTTTGCCTGGCACTCATCATTGCTCCCTAGTCCGTCTAGGTCTCCCAAGACCCATGCTCAGTATGTCAAGGAATACGGTAGGAACGTACGTGTAAGGGGACTTGGCCCTGTAGGCGCGTTCGAGACTGTCTTTGGAATTCGACTCATCGCATTGCACCCCAGTGGGATGACCGCCTTCTCCCCCTCGATCCTCTTTCTGTGTCACACGTGCTCAAGAATAGCACCACCTACGAGAAGCCCTGGCAGTCGCGTCGATTGATTTCGGGTCTCATTGGCTGTGGTATGCTTGCTGCAGAAGGCCATGTTCACAGGCGTCAACGGCGGGTTGCGACGCCCGCGTTTTCCATCCAGAACCTGAGAGCACTCGTGCCACTCGTGTTCCACAAGGGAAACGAGCTTCGAGACAGATGGTCCGAACTTGTCGACAAGTCTCGTGCGGGAGGGAAGGGAATCGAGATCGACGTCTGTCATTGGATCAGTCGGGCTACCTTTGACGTGATCGGCCTGGCAGGTGAGGTCTTGCTCTGTTGGCGCGCACAACGACGTAACAGGGTCGACAGGGTTCGACTATCACTTTAATGCTATCCAAAATGAATCGGACGAGCTCTTTTGTGCTTACAAGGATATGTTTGAAGTTGCTGTTACGCAGAACAGTGGACTTCGGACGGTACTTGGAATATATTTCCCCATTCTTGACCTGTTGTTCGTGAGTAGGCGCAGAGCAGTTCAGAATATTGCTTGATATACTTTTCGCAACAGCCGAACGAACGGGTCAAGACTGTCAAACGTTGTCACACTGTCATTAACCGTGTCGCTGGAAGACTCATCCAATCGAAGAAAACCAGGATTATGGAAAGCAAAAAAAGCGGCACTGAATGCACCGAGAAGGATTTACTTAGTCTCATGCGTGAGTGATCGACGAGCTCTTCACCAAGAAGCACAATCTGATAATACTCCTAGTCAAATCAAACATGGCGACGGACTTGCCTCCGGATCAGCAGATTTCAGATGAAGACATCCTACACACCATCAACACATTCATGTTTGCAGGCTCTGATACTACTTCCCTCGCTCTCACGTGGACTTTGCTCCTGCTGGCGAGACATCCTGAAATTCAGACTCGCCTTCGTGCTGAGCTGCTCAACATTGTGCCGTCAACGCCATTGTCGCGTTTGACAACCGAGGAATTCGAGTCCTTGCACAATGTACTATCCGACCATCACTATCTGAACAACGTAGTTCGCGAATCATTGCGGCTTGTACCACCAGTGCATTCCTCTCTGCGTGTCGCCACGCGAGATGACGAGATACCAACATTATACCCTGTTCATCTCCGCGACGGAAGCATATCGGATCATCGGTCCATCTCAATACGGAAGGGTGACTTTGTGCATATACCCATAGAAGCTTTCAACCTGGACAAGGGAATTTGGGGCGACAATGCATGGGAATTTGAGTGAGTCCGTCCAAGAGCAGTGGGATGACGCTCACGTCTTCCAGCCCTGACCGCTGGGATCATCTACCTGAAGCTGTCGAGTCACTTCCGGGACTCTATTCCAATCTCTTGACCTTTTCGGCCGGTCCTAGGGTGTGTATCTCTTATCTTCTCTTTTTCCATCGCAACGTCCGACGAGTGCGCGATCGTTCTAGTCTTGCATTGGCATGCGCTTCTCGATGATCGAGATGAAGACGTTCCTGTACGTTTTGTTGACCAATTTCATCTTTGCCGAGACGGACAAGAAGATTTTCAAAATGAATGTGTAAGCGGGTCCCACTTTGTCCCCCCCCCCAACAGAACAGCTCATCCTCTTCGGTTCCTCAGCGTACTCACGCGTCCCTACGTGTCTGGTCGACTCGGGGAAGGGAGCCAGTGTCCACTGTTGGTGAGAAAGGTCGCAAGTTAAGCTTGTACTTTCCCAGACGGTTTATTTATTTATTTCGTTCTGTGTATACCCTGTTCGCATTCCAAGTGTATATAACACGTGTTGCATGCAACTTTATCCACTTAGCCATCGTCCAAGGAACGAAACATATGATTGCATGGCCAAAATCGAATTGGTTATAACGCGTCAACATTACCAAGTAGTAGATACAAAAAGACAGGTAGAAAAGTACAGCGCAGAGCATACACGAGATCGTAACTTGGACTACAGGGCTAGTTTATTATTAGGGATACATCGGCAAAGTATTTTGGAGATCATTCCAGAATCATACATACGGATCAATAATGATAGACACAGGCGCTCTGGACAGTGTTTGTTTCTTGCGCAGTAACTGCAGGCTTGGTGGATCCCGTCAAGTTTTTCCCCCATGCAATTACCCCTTGGCTGACTCGCTTCGCGACACTGACTAGACTCTTCACTTTCTCCTTAGTCTTCACCTGGCGAAAAGATGTCCGCCGTTTTGGGCCAGCCTGCTCGGCGTGAGGAATGTCCATATCCATGAACGAACCGGGGGTGATATCCTCCTCAAGAAGATCGTCCTGCAAAGGGACTGCTGGGCAGATCGGCGGCGCGGCGTACTGGTGGGGGAGTATCGGTCTTGGTGTGGGTGGAGGAGGACCCGGGGCATGTACGGGACGTGGAGGGTGGCGAGGCACAAGCTCGTAACTTGATTGCTGTTGTTTCAGGTGCCGAGGGGGGAGAGATGGGCGTTTATTCTCCCTTTGCGGCACACGATCGGAGGATCGCCCTTCGGACCGCGACTTGCGATGATTACTCGGAGCGTGTGCTTCCAATTTCAGCAAACTGCATTCCAGTCTATCTAGTGAGGAACATCGGTTGGCCGAAGTCGGCTTCGGGGGAGGTGGACGGGGATAGCAGAATGTATCGTCGAGATCAAATGCGTTGTAATGAGGCGCGTTTCTAAGTGGTGGCTCGAAGTGAAAGACGCGTCCCTGGCGTCTACGTGGGGATAGAGATGGACGCTCGGCGTCAGCACTCTTGTGGCGAGGGATTGGTGTTGCGAGGTTTCTTGATCCGACTAGCGGAGGACCTTGGTTCTGCAGGCTTGGATTGACATTGTCTGCGCGTGGCTTGATGCCTGAAGGTGGTGAATGAAATGGGGCGTTCGCATCTGTAGGGTGTGGAAGACTAGGGTTCCTATGCCTGCGAGAAGCAAGAGATTTCGTGGGGGTAAGGCTGAGGGGTACGACGTCGTGTACTTGCTTTGATGCACCGGGAACAAAGGGGCAAGGGTCATCAGGGGGAAGGAATTCATCATCCGCGGTCAGCCCGACAAGGAGGCTGACCTCGTGGATGAGAAGACTACAGCGTGACGGATCGGAAAGCTGGTTAGGGTCCAAGAGTGCAGATGAGAGGTCGTCACTCCTACTATCCGGCAGAACGCGAGGCGGGTTGTAAGGGCGAGGGGGCGGCGAGCTTTCGAACCGGTCGCACATGTTTCCCCACTGGCCCTTGTTCCTCAGAAAAACCTGAATTTTGCTCATATCGTCCCCAGAGAGAAAACATGGGTCCGTTTTTGGAGGGGGAACTGGAGGCTGAGGCAAAGGCAAAAGGTGGGTGATAGAAGATTTGTGCGGCGATCCCGCCAAATCGTCCAGCTGGACATCCATCTGGAGAGTGAAATCGTCCGGACTGACGATGGCGGGGGCGGGGGAGAAGCAAGAGTCTGGGGTGAGCGGGGAGAAATAATCATGGTTGGCCGAGCTTGGCGACCGCGAGCCAGCGCAGCTGAAAAGAAAGGGTGAGACGAAGGGACGACACGGGACGGGGAGAGACAGACCTGGACGCGGAGGAGGGGGAGGACAGCGACATCGGGGGAGGAGTGGAAGAAGGAGACGAGGACGAGGATGGGGTTCATAAGGACGGTCAATGGCAGACTCCGACCGCTCCGGATTCCAGAACATATTAAGTAATCAATATTGTTCTCGGGCAATTTGTTGCAAAATGCCATAAAAGGTCACACCAACGTCCGTTGATCACGGAGCCAATTTCGAATTGCACTCTACTCGACGACAAACAATATCATGCCTTTTTACCCGCCGCGAGTTGCAGGTGCGCGCTGTGCTCGTCATACGGCACCTTCGTAACCGGTATCTCCCGCCACAAGTCTGGCGTGAGGAACGCGTATGTTTTTGTAATCTGGTGCAAGCGTAAGAACCACGATAGGGAGGAAAACAGCTGGGCCGTACAGCGACAAACGTGGCCTTCAAAAAGTTACCCATCGTAGCCGTCGATCCCTTGGACTGTGTGTAGCAATCCTCCACTCCAGCCAGCTGCAACAGTCGCTTCGAGGCAGGCGCAGCGACGATGCCAGTGCCTCGCGGGGCAGGGATCAATCTGCACATGACAGATCCAACCTTGCCGCTGACCTTGGATGGCACCGTGTGCGGTTCACCAAGCGCGGCACCCCAGTAACCTCTCCGCACCGGGATCACAGACAGCTTGGCCAGGATGATAGCGCCGCGGATCGCGGTGGCGACTTCCTTGGCGCATTTAACACCCAGGCCCACATGTCCATCAAAATCACCGATGGCGACAAAGGCCTTGAATCGTGTACGCTGACCGGCGCGGGTCTGCTTTTGAACGGGCATGATCTTCATGACTTCGTCCTTGAGTTTTGGCAAAAAAAAGTCGACAATCTGGTATTCCTTGACTGGAAGAGAGAAGAGGTAGATCTCCTCCATAGACTTGATCTTTCCGTCCTTGACTAGACGTCCAAGCTTGGTGACGGGGACCCTGGTAGCTGGTTGAATGGCATCCTCGTGCAAGAATTCGTTACTAACCATTCCTTTTCCTCGTCTTTGCGACCCCCACGACGCGGACCACGGCGGCCCCGCCCGCGCTCACCGCGACCACGTCCAAATCCACCCCGTCCTCGTGCTGCATCAGCCATGTTTATTTCCAAAAGATACTGTGTTTACGAGATCAGTCGTCCACGACATCCAAAGTGGGGGAGAGACATCCGGCCGGGAAACAGCCAGGAAGCGTCCAGTCGTTGCAAGGATCGCGTCAAAGCACGTGTCGTCCCTGCGGATGACATGTTTTGGAGGAGACACTCACTGATCAGGTTGGCGGCGTCGGGTTCGCTGTTGGTTAGTGTCCAGTCGATAACGCAGTCTCACGTCCTCTGTGACAGCCTGCCCTGAACTCGTCTCGACGACCCCCCGACACCGCCCTTCCCGGCCCGTCCCTCCTTCGCTGCTCACCGCGAGAAGAACGAGAGGAAACGGGCCCGCCGAGTCCGAGACCTCTAGAGACCTCGGTGCATGTCTGGGCGAGGAGCGAAACAGGTGTTTTCTGTGAGGAGTCCTTTATCGTGGTGGGTGGACAGGGTATCCGGGGTACACCGTGGAGATCTGACTTGCCAGTGACCGGTGGGCTGGCTACCTTGCACCCAGGCTTTCACCAGCACCTCAGCAACGTCATCCAGCACTCGCAGCAACAGAGGTAGCCTCTTCCTCCCCGCCGAGACTGCAAACAACACTCACCTTGCCCTCTCTTTCTGTAGCAACTTCTCACCACCTTTATCCGCAGTCACGTTGGAAAAACATGTCGCAGCCTTCCATCTCGAATTGTACTCAACAACAATCTAGTCTTTGCCCCACGTTCGTACCCCGTCGTGTCCCATATCTTGTTTCTTACTTTTCTTCTTTCAGCAACGGCCGTCAAGCCGTTGGGGATGGGGCTTTCACCTTCGACAACACTCCGAGCGTACTTGCCGTCTGCCACATGCAGGGCGCCGACGACATGTACTATTACTCTACTACGTTCTCTGGCGGACCTGGGGTACGTCCTTTCGCCCTTGCCGCCGACCCTGCATCTCAAATTGTTCCACCGCAGTGGCGTTTTTGACATCCCTAACGCAAAATGCCCTCCTGACAGAGGGTCGTCAGACTGTGTGACAGGCGGTCTGGCGCCTATTATTTCCGAATCTCCTAATTCATCATTTTCACTTTCGCCTTCTGAGAAATCCTCAAGTCCCATAAATAGTCATTTCGCCGGCACTCGAATCCCGAGCACTGTACTACCAAGACGTATTGCTGCAAGATCTGAATCACTCGATAGTCTCCCCACTCCACCATTGACGCCAGATGACAGCGACGCGAGTGGTGCTCACGGTATAATTACCAAGCATTCAAAGGATGCTCTGGATCTTCTCTTGAACATCTTTCCTCATAATGGATTGAGCATTTTACCTTTTGCTAAAAGCGTCGTTGTCTCTGTGCCAAACATGGGTGCTACCTTCGACGGGGTCGTCCTCGAATTGCCCGGAAATTCGAAAACGTTCTACGTCGATGGTAAAAATGCCCCAGCCGTCAGCCTTCGTGAAAGGTATATTTTAATCTCGTCGAAACCCTGTCCCACTGACGTTGAAACCATCTAGTATCGTCGCCCTCTTGGAGCTCGCCGATGAACACCTCCAATGTTCCGCGCTCGTGATCGTTCTCGACAAGTCGTTCGATGGCCTCGACGAACTTTTGCATTCACTCATGTACGTTGGTGGAAGTGTTGTGACTAAACCACCCTTCCAGGTTAACCCAGCGTATATCCTTGTGGGGTTGGAGATTTAAGTGGGAGAGCTGGTAGTGCGGTCAAGGGAATGTGTTGGTGAACATCTTTGTTGTCGGGTCGAATCGCATCGTAATTCCCATGCGAATAATCTCTTATGTATATCTTTCAATGGTATTGGCTTCGTCTATAACGGCGGCTCGCGCGCAGTGCACAGCTTATATTCGTCGCAAGCAGTCAGGCTCTTGGACTTTTTACTTGCACCCCCACGTATCGCGATGGCTGGCTTGATGGATCTTCTGCTTGCCTTGGTGAATGTCTTGTGTGGTGGTTCGAAGACTCAAGAACAGCCGCCTAGCGAATACGAGAAATCTCATGCAGAACGGTTCCCTCAAGAGACGATAACTACCCGTCCAGAGCCACGAGTGGCACCTGATGATTACCGCCAAGTGAGTGCTGTCCTTCCGTACTTTGGATGTCCCGCTACTCCTCGCGAGAGGCCACCCTTGACACTGCATTGGTACACAGGAGAAACCAATACCCCAGCCTCGTGTAGACTATAGACCACACCAGGTATTTCTCGTCAGACTTTTTCTTGCTTTCAGAGCGTGATTTGCGTTTCCAGGACCAAAACCAGATCAACCAGCATGATGAGCACTACGTGGCCCTCCGCGCCAAAGCAAACGAACAAGGGGACCTGATGGCGCGATGCTTCCAACAAAGTCATGAAGCCTACGGTCGGGGCGATGGCGCTCGTGCCAAGGAGCTCTCGGAGCAAGGAAAAGAACATGAACGAACGATGGAGAGCCTCAATGCCAAAGCCAGTGCTTGGATATTCAGACGTGAGTGTGATACCTTGCTCGCGGGACTGTGCTAGACTTCTCGCGATGACTGGGGGTAGACAACAACCTGGTACGGCATCGCGGACCGCTTTTTCCTTTTCTCTTTATTCAAGCGATGATCGACAGGATAGTAAGCCCGGGGAAGTCGATCTCCACGGTTTGTATGTCAAAGAGGCGATTTCCTACGTCGAGAAGAGTATTCAAGAGGCTCGGCAAAGAGGGGACACCGAGATTCGGTTCATTGTCGGTGAGTTGCACCATGCTGGGACTTGTGGACACCGCTCGATGATTAAGTTCTAGGCAAGGGATTACATTCTGATGGTAATGTCGCAAAGGTGAAACCTGCTGTCGAGGACCTCATGAAGAAGTAGGCAATCGACCCATCTAATGTGATTTGAATGTCGTTCACTGTGTTTTCACAGACACAGCATACCCACCCAGGTTGACCCGCACAACGCTGGTGTACTTGTTGCGCAACTGTGCTAGGACCATCCATGGCTCCCATAAACTTCCGTTACTACGGCCTATGGATATAGATACCGATTTGAGAGGTGGAGTGGGATCTTATACCCGAATCCTCGCAGCTAAGACCATAAATTCGATCTTGATCCTTTGTCCCATGGTGTTGTTATTTTGCGACTGCTCCATACAATGAGAGCGAAAGAGTGTATTGATGTCCGAATGGAGACATAAATGTCGAACAAATTCGCGAGATGTATTGTCAATTCTTTTTGCAACACCCACGGACTCACTCCTTGAAGTCGACTCGGGGAGACTGTATCCCAGGTGGACCTTGTCTCGAGTCTCAGACTCTCAGACTCTGGATGTTGTGCTCCAACGCCCTCCAACGCCCGACTCACCTATCCCGAGATGTTCTACGCTACGTTGCTTGTCGGTCCCGCAGGCATGCGTCCACAAGTTCCAACCCATACCCATATCCTACGCATCCGAATCCACAACCGCACCAAATTTTCCACCTACCCAGATCCGCTACTCAGCAGCAGATCAAAGAGCGCTGTCAGTGACCCTCTGCATGCGCCCTCCGACGGTGTACTCAAACGCGTTGTGTTTTAGACTATGACCTCGTACGCATCTACCACCCAGACTCGCCCATCGCTCGCAAGTACCCTGCCGAGATGGCTCAAGCGCGGTTCCAGGCCATAGCCAAGGCGTATGATGTGATGCGGGCCAAGAGTGGGATTACGGGTAAGCTCATGACGGATCGCGAACGACATGTGGACCCGGCACGGTTTAGACCCAAGGCACCGAGACGTCCTCATTTCGACGAGACTCCGGGCGATGAGCGTTGGAAAGAGAGGGTTCTGTTAGGGGCGACGATCGTCGTAAGTCTCTCCTTTGTAGTAGTGACATGCTCTGGAACCAGCCAACGAACGATGCCGACAGGCCATGGTTGCGTTTGTGGTGCAAACCAATATTGCTCGTCATAAAGCCGTCGGTCAGGTCACCCGTGCTGCTCAGACAGGTTCATCTGGAGTCGAGTATTCCTTGGCCGATGAAGTATTGGCCGAACCAACCGAACCCGAACGGTCCCGATGATTGTGACCATTTGCTTATAGTAGCAGACAATATACAGTACGTACGTGCGCGCAAGGTCGCAGTCCGTCGTGTGGTTGTGGAGATCATGTCTCCCGCGTATTGTCTTATCAAGGTAACCAACGTCGGTGGGATCGTAGATCCCTGACAAGGAGGTACTTGAGATGCATCAGCCCCGACGTCGAGCGAATAGCAAAAGAGAACGACAATATTGGAGATTCATCAATCCGTCCTTGTTTCTGGCAGCTCCAACGTCGGCAGTGCGCAGCGCGATCATGTCGCCCCACAATGTCCTCCCCGTTGCTTTGCCGACCGAACTCCTTTCCGTCATCTCACTCGCCGCCGCCTACCAACCTATTGTTCTCGCTCCCTCCCTCGTCTCTTCCTAGGTACGCACCCATGCAGAGCCGGACCTCTATCCGTCTGCGTTCCACCTAGTCCCTCGCCTCTTTCATCTGCACCCCGAATGGCAAACGCCCCGGGTTCGCGCACAAAAAACTCTGCATCACAGCGCTAGGACACATCTCCAGCATCCAAACCGTGCTCTCCGAGTGCACCGGGGTAACGAGCGGCTTCTCCGGCCCGTCCCATGTCCGCTGTGCCCACAGTCAGCCGCTGCTCGGGCCTGCCCCTGGAAGAGCGTGGAGGGACCACGTTGAGGTGTCTCCCGGCGATGGCACCCAGAGAGTAGCATCTCCTCGCGCTCGCCTGTCGACATGGCCTCAACATGGCCATCCTGTCCCACGCCGTCGCGCGTCTGAGGATCCAGCTCATGACGGTGGACACCTCAAAGAGCATGGCGCAACTCGCCAGGCCCAGGCCTCACTACCAGGCGTTGGTGTACGACTGAGGGACTCGTTTTCGGCGGGGGCAATGGCGGCGGCTTCGGTGTCATACGGGACATGCTTTGGCCCGTTCTACAGCACGGGACGCCGAGAGTGCTCGTCCTGCAGGCCGCAGGCGGCGCGGGCAATGCGCATACAAGATTCTGGGTTTGAAATATCTTTTTTTGATGGCCGACGGCGGGAAGCGCGCGAGCCTGATCGTTCCGGCGTCGAGCCCACCTCGTTCTTTTCTGTCGGAATGGAACGAAAAAAAAAATACAGCGACGTAATTTGGCAGCGGCATGCCGAGGACGGGGTAGGGTCTGTGGTTGCTTAGGTCTTGCCTACACTGGACGCACCATTGAGCTTTTCTACCTCGGAGTTGGACGATCGTGCTCGGGTCAGATCTCAACGTCTCAATTTTGACGTCAGGATGAATTTATGTCGTCTGAGTTGGATATGTCGGTGGTGCAATGTAGTACCTATGCCATAGGTTCGAGCCTGGACCATCATGCGTGTGACATGTATAAGCTTTCTCAGACAGAGGGGATTTTTGGAATTTTACAACCTGACCTGGACCGTTCCACAGAACAGTAAACCTCGAAGATGATACGACTACAAGATTTAGTAGAGTAAGGTTATAACGACACGTCCACGGAAGGTATACTTATCAAACTTAGCGGTACGATGTAGCAAAGAAGCATTCATGGAAAACCTTCGCAACAATCTAGAAGAATGCTGGGGTATGTCATTAGCGTCGAAAAAAATGAAAAATTTGGCCATGTGAACCCGTCACTCTGTCTTGCGATAAATAACTAGGTCGAATAGTTGCGTTCTCAGTACTCGAGCCAGGTGCACCAGCTGGACTATGATTCCAATCACTTGCCCAACCAGGTCTATAAGATAACGTAAGAAACACACAAAAATGCAAATTAACACACATACAGCGATTGGTAAGGGGCAAGATTGCCCGCAAAGCTTGGGTGTGTCGGAGTAGAAACAGACCCACCATAGGACGTGCAGTTGGTCATAGCGTATTGTCGGCAGATAGATGGGTCCGGTGTTTCACCCAGAACTCTTTCATCGAATAAGGGGGTTGGTCTGGAACGCAGGCTAGATGTTGACGACCTTCGGTCACCAAATTCCACGGTCGTGCCTGGTCTATCGTAGCCGCGTTGTGAATGTCGAAACGTGGTGGCT
Source organism: Boletus aff. separans (assembly GCA_038088755.1). NCBI lineage: Eukaryota > Fungi > Basidiomycota > Agaricomycetes > Boletales > Boletaceae > Boletus > Boletus aff. separans. The sequence continues at coordinate 19,118 of JBBPJN010000150.1, forward strand.
GACGTTGACGTGGACTGGTCGTGTCCACACGAAGCGGGGGGTGGGAATGGGAGAGTACTGGGAACCGGGTATCGGGTAGTATGAGGGAACTCGAAAAAATAAGAGCCACGCTCCATCGGCTCGTAGGTGTGGGTGTTAATGGGAGGTGGCGGAGCAACACGATATGCGGGCGGCGGGTTTTGGTAGTCCCCAAGTGTTGTATAGTCTGGTGGAGCAGACTGCGGGGGATAATGGCACGAAAGAGGATCATTATGGGAGGTGGCTGGTTCGTAACCACCGAGATTATGAGGGAACGAAGAACTGAGATCGTTCCTGTTTGCCCATTGATCAGTGGATTTCGCGAAGGGAGAGTAGGCAACGCTGACAAGTACATTTCCGCATCCCTCCAGCGAGGTTTGACCGCTTCTAATGCTTCAACAAAGACCGAAATTTCGTCAAGCAACTCAGCCATGGCTGGAGCGAGATGAGACTTGATGTCTTCAAACCCGTCGCGTTTCATTTGATTACGTTCTTGCCATTTCAAATCCCAAAAGTTCATGAGCAGAATCGCAGCGCAGACATGTGAACCCGAGATGAGGGTAGAGATGTTTGAGTAACCGCGGGTAATTTGAGCTTTCAAGATGCGGGAAACGCATTTACCCGCGTTGACACAAACTGCAATACAGGGGATTGGCATGTTGGAACGTGGCATAATGTTCATGGCAGAGTGCAGGGACGGTGGCAGAAAAGGTCGATAAATGATTATCTGGGTCACGTAGTAGGTGATGTACAATGTTGCTGACTGATCTGAAAATAGCGGGTCTTCGATGTGAGGTGACCAGTGTACTGACAGAAGTTTAATCGTGAGTGCAGAGCTTACAAAGAAATCACGCTCACAGTGTTTCGGAACCGAATCTACCCATTCGGTCATTGCTTGATTCAATTGTGCTAAAACTTCCTGCCAACGGGGACGCGCGGCACTGAACAACAACTTTGACCTATCAAGGGCATACTTTCCGAGCCAAGGGTGTCATTCAGAAATCCTTGAACTGATTGAGAAAACCCACAATCGTTCTCATGGCATATGCTACAATTTTTGTTAATTTGAGGTATGAATTAAAGGCGGCTATCTTTGATGGTTTTCCAGGGGGTTGTTGAAATGCCTCTTGACTTTCTGGTTCCCAGTACTCGTCATCAACCTCCAGTGGAAGCTCCACATCAAAACTTTGCAAACATAAGGGGTCAGTCAAAATGTGCGATTAGAAGCGGGAACTTACTCGTCCTCGCCTGAACAGCACGGTCGTCCCAGGGCAGCGCTTGCTATTCTGTCAAGAAGGACAAGGACCCAAAACGCCCTTTTCCAGAGCTCCTCCTCGATGCTTGGTTTATCTCCGTAGATTTTCTTACGATGCGCTCCAACATCCTGCGCTTTGCGAAGACCGATGCTAATAAAAAGCCATGCGACCGGATGGAATGCCGTGCCTCGTAGGAACATGCCAAGCAGCTGGTTGGCGAATTGTTAGCAAAGGGTCTCCGAGAATTACTCCGTTCCACTAACCGCCATGGTCTGGACCTCAAATAAGCCAGCCGGGTGGAAGAGGCTAAGGGAACCACGATGAACGTCTGTGATCATGAGCATCCATGCGTATGTTGCAAGAAAGCCACACACCAACTGCCGTATTAAAGTACCTCCAGCCAGCGCGCTGCCACTTGTATTTTTCGATGGGCCTTTCGGCCTGAGGCACGTCATATTTACCATCATCCAGTACACGTGGATCATCACTCCAGCGACTTGCAACAGCGAACACTGACAAGCAGAGGCACCCGAACCATGCATCCTTGTATTGCAAACCTTCCTTCCATTGTCGTTCAAACGTCGGGCGATGAAACAATGGAAGGAATGGATTAACATTTTCAAAAAACAGTTTGATCAGGCTGTCAGCAAGGTCATTGGGTGGGAAATCATTGGCGAGCGAGGAAGACAGATCCTTGAGTCGATTCTTGAAGCCTTCGAATGCAAGTTCCCACTGGTAGAGAAGTTAGATGCATGCATTTACGGCGTACGGGGACAAGGATAGCTTAAGACTCACTGGAGGGGTAGTCCAAAATTCGGGGCGCCGCAATGCTGCAGCATTAATCGGGCTCCTACTGTCGCGAGATGAAGAGCTGCGATCTTCTCCACCTGTTATGCGGTTGACATGTTCATCTCGTAGCTTGCGAGTTGGTTCAATAAGCTTAAAACAGCTACTCTTGCCGTGAAAGCGGACTTGATTGTCCGTTAAAGGGCGGTGATCTTGAGTAGGTTCCAGCCCCCGAACCGTCAATCGTTTCATTCCGCGCGAAAGGCTGAGCTCTCCGACTTGCTCGCTATCCGTGGATGTGTAACCGTCTGATGACAAATCTGTGTCACTCCGCAGTGTGCGTGCAGAATGGGAAGAGGGGAGAGCGTTGGACTGTAAGTGTCCTGAAGGTGAACCCTTGAGTCTGGAAGAAGATGCAGACGGTGACGTTGACTTTTCGTAAGGTGACATGCGAGGGGGTTCAGGGTCGATCTTCCAAGAGTCGCGAATGACTGGAGGTCCCAACTCCTCGGAAAAATCGGCTTCGGGACGGAGCTGTGAACAAGGGACGATTAGACTATTTTCTGGCTACCAAAAGCAGGATGACAAGAATGCACGGAAGACCGTGGCAATATTGGCTTAGCGAAACCTAGACTGCCCAGACGGGAGTAAGGGCTCGCAGAGGATTGGCATCACGGGATGTAGCCAAGCGAAAGCACTCACGCGCTTAAGGAGGGCCTCCATCTTTTCCAACCTGTCCTCCAAGCTGGTAATATAGCTGTGAAAAGCACGTGAATTGTTTCAAGTAGAGATGGACAGTTTGACTCACGCCTTCGGAGGACCTCTAGGCTTGGAAGCCTCGCTGAAGTGAGGGGGGAAGTCAGCAAGGGTGAAAGGACGAGAGTGGGCGTACGAACACATAGGAGCAAGCTTTGCGACTCTGTATGCAGTTCGTGCAAATGTTGTCTGGCATGCGGGGGCCATCGCACTTTGTCTTTCTGCGACGACAAGCGTCACACGCACGATCAATCTTGCGCTTCTTGTAGATGGAGTCTGCCGAGAAAGGGTCCGGGGAATGCATTGGGAGGGTGGAAGTGGTAGGTGGGTGGGACTGGAAGGAGAATGAGGAGTCAGCGATTTCTATGACGTTGGAGGCGTAGAGGGTGTTGGTATGGTAGGGCTGCATGATGAGGATCGGACAGCAACGAAGGGGGGATTAGAACTAAATAAAACACGGTGTATAAAGTGATGGTGAGGGTGAGGGTGATACCTCGCTCGGCCCTCGTCTTCCAACCAGGTCGACCATTTTACTCATGTGGTATATTCAAGATCTCCACGTGACTCCGTCCACCGAGCGGAGTCCCAATCTTTGTGGTCTCCTCATCGGTGCCGTCGTGTTCCGGGTGCGGGTGTGTGACCGTGCCTGGATCCGTCCTCCCATGTCTCCTCCACTTGCTCGCTTCCATTCGCGCGCATTTGCTTCCGCCTTCAACCGCCCCGCCCCGCCCCCACTCCCCCCCAAACAGCAACGCGAGTTTGAACAGCTCCAGCGCGCAGCCCAAACGCCATCGTCTTCCCGCACAGACGCTCAGACAGACCTCACGCTCCATCCCGACGCCAGAAAAC
>JBBPJN010000151.1:0-22718 GCA_038088755.1 Boletus aff. separans
ATTACTCAGGACGAGGCGCCCTCAATGATGGGCGTTCCTGCTCCAACGCAACCGCACACGCAACCGCAAGGGCCAACAGCACACGGCCATGGACAAGGTCAGCATCTGTCACAACAATCCAAACCTGGTAGCACCACTAGTTTCGCAAGTGTCAGTGCTGGAGCTGGAGCTATACAAGGATACAGCACAGTCCAAGGCGGATCTTCCAGGAAGAAAGCTAGACTTGGATGAGCCGATTGTACATAGAAATATTTCACGACTTCTCAGTTCTTAGCGGCGTGTACAGGCACAGTAGTGTAATTGACTTTTTGATGAGATTTGATGAAACAAGATTGGCTTGAGGTGAGCCAGGAGGGTGTTATGTAGAATCGCTTTGATCGATATCGTTCCAATCGGACTCTACGTATGTGCACATTGCGTTATTTGGTTAACCCAATGTCTCCTCTAAAGGATATCTAAGTTTCAGATAAATCTTGCTTTCTTTAACTAAATCCTGTGCTTTTCGCTTGCGTCCGATTGGCCATCTGACATTTGATACTCAGTACTCAGCGGCTCAACGCCGAACGGTACTGAAGCAAGGCGCAAGGCTCCGTGCGATGGCAGAAGCCAAGTCGCAGAAAAATGGGCTTTGGACACCCGAACTCCTCTGTTATTTCGTGGCCGGAGGCATCGCAGGTGCTACATCTCGGACTGTTGTGAGTCCGCTAGAAAGGCTCAAGATCATACAGTGAGTGCTTTCATGGCTAAATGTGTCTTGCTTTCTAAGGAGGGCTTGTGAAAATCCCTAGACAAGTGCAGCCGAGTAGTTCCAACGCCCAGTACAGGGGAGTCTGGCGCAGTCTTGTCAGAATGTGGAGAGAAGAAGGCTTCGCAGGCTTTATGCGAGGGAATGGGATCAATTGCTTGCGGATAGTGCCTTATAGTGCCGTGCAGTTCACAACCTATGAGCAGCTGAAAAAGGTTAGTGAGCAAAGGTTCGCCTACACACGCTATTGGACAACTAACACTACGGACATGTAGCTTTTCACTCGCAATGGGTCTAAGGAACTCGATACCCCGACACGGTTAATGAGTGGTGCACTAGCTGGCATTACCTCAGTTTGTACGAAACGTTCTAGTTCCCCTTCATTCAGACATTCAGACATGCTTTTAGGCACGACATACCCTTTGGACCTTGTTCGTTCGCGTTTATCTATCGCGACGGCCAGTATATCTGTCCAGAACCAGTCTGCCTCATTCTCTACGTCTGCATCGAGCTCCACCCCGAAGGCACGCAACTCCAAGGCTGATCTATCAGTATTTGGTATGACACTTAAAGTCATGCGTGAAGAAGGTGGTGTACGTGGATTATATCGTGGGCTTGTTGCAACGGCGATGGGGGTTGCTCCGTATGTTGGGATCAATTTCGCAGCGTATGAGGCTCTGCGTGGTATCATCACACCACCAGGTCAGGCTAGTACCGTTAGGAAACTGGTCTGCGGCGCTCTAGCCGGTATGGGGTCATCACACAACTTGTTTGCTGCTCGTACTCAACTTACGTTTCTATAGGGTCTATATCGCAAACGTTGACGTTCCCGTTTGACGTCCTGAGAAGGAAGATGCAAGTTGTAGGCATGCCAGCTGGAGGGATGGGATACCGATACAACGGAGCACTGGATGCATTGAGGGCAATCATTCGCACAGAAGGGTTTCGTGGGCTATATCGTGGCATCTGGCCCAACTTACGTGAGTCTGTCAAAGAACATAGCCTGCCACGCTTAACAACCGAAATTAATCACAGTGAAAGTTGCGCCCAGTATAGCAACGTCCTTTTTCACATACGAGCTGGTGAAGGATCATCTTCTGATTGCACTGTGAAGACAGCGCGTCTTCATCATTCCTATGTGAAACTGTACTCTATAGACGTATAGAATGTTTGACTTAACTACGCGATAATAAAATTTATCTGCTTTTGAAAATAACGTCAACGTCATGTCCAAAAATGGCGTCGCAAGGTGACCCTGCCTTTGCAGTGCGAGCCATTCCGCACGACGAACAGTGCCGCGTGTTCGCCTCCGCTCTTTCATTCTCTTTTGCGCCACCTGTGTCGGCGAGGCTTCGTAGAAGCACTTGATGGTCTTGACTGACCATCAAGCATCACCCTTCCATTGCATTTTTGCCTTCAGGATCTGTATGGTGAGTTGCATACCTCGGCGGCCATTGGCGACCGCTCGTACACGTTCGCAGCCTTGCTGCCACTGCGTTGTCCGGTTTTCCACCTTCTTTTTACTAGGATCCCTGCTGACGGGTTGAACGCTCTTTCCCGCTGTAGCACCGTAATTATCTCATTTAGGTGATCATCAAGTTCATATCTTGCGCGGCTCGATCTGCCTAGTTGCCCTCCTCCGTGTCAGAAAACACGGTCTAGCCAGGGGTACCTCATGGTCCAGAACAAGCATCCATTCTCCACGTTTCAAGCCTCGCTTTCGTCCTCATTTTCCTCGTCAGCTGTTTCCTCTATGGTGGCAACACCCCCCTCTCATTCAGGCATTCCAGCCGTCGATCACCTCTCTTCACCCCCTTCCACCACGTTCAAGAGTATCTTTGGTGTACCTGCTTCCAGCCACCATCCTCATTCTTCCTCTTCCGCACCTTCCATGGGTCAGGTTGCCAGTCGGCCTCAGGTCACCACATTGTCGCCGTCATCGGCTCCCTCTTCTCTGGGTGTTTCTGCGTCGAATTCCGGGAATCGGTTCAAGCGTGCTTTAGCCGGGCGTCGGAAAAAGTCGGACACTGTCGCTCCACCGTCCCCAAGACTCGATAAAGGGAAGGAACCGCAGATCGACGAATCGCTGCATGCGTCAGCGAGTACTGGACCACGTCCGCTGGGAGCAAAGCAACTTACCCTCCAGCTTGCGCAACATGTCTTCAATAAGAGGTCTGCGCCTGCTTCCCCTGCTCTGAGTGGTCTAAGTCTACCACCTCCACCTCCACCACCCAAGTATGTTGATCAACCTGCCCCACTACCATCTCGCCTCGCACCAATTAATACCAACATCGATAAACGCATTTCCGTCATGACAACGTCGAGTCCCATTGTACCGGCGCTAGATTACATGAAGAAGAGCGATGAACCCACAGAGCAGGTCGCATCAAAGGAAAACGAAAGGAAAGATCTCGAGAAGTCAGAATCAAAGGATGTCCGTAGGAAAAGCGATTCCACGTTGAGCCTCCATACCATCCGTCCTAGTTTAGGGAGCAGGACACCCCGACCTGTTTCGCTTACGGAGTCACTACACTCCACCCATACCATCGTACCCATGAACAAGCGCTTAAGTGCGCTGATCACAGACGCGGAGTACGTCATGGCCGAAGAAGAGGACGGTAATGACGAAAAAGGGCGAATGTTGAGTCGTCCTTCTCCAGCTCCATCGTTGCGACTTAGAGATAGGAGGTCTCAATCTCTCACTCTCGGCCCTCCTCTTTCATTAATGGTTTCTGGTTCTACCGTTTCAAATGCAACGATGAGTTTGGAGACGATCACGGTTACTCTTCCTAGATCGGCATCAGAAGGATGTGAACGGGAGCGCCTTTCGACCAGGGAGATGGCTACGATGACCTTCTCTTCGCTGCCTTCGGATTCCACCCGGGAACCTGTAATGCGACATACTCGTGCCGTTTCCTCCCTAAATCGAACGTGTCAGCCAAGTACTTCGCGGGTTGATCGAACTTTACCGGACCCTCCAGGTGCACCACCAAAAACTGCGTCACCACCGCAACTCTATTCCCCCCAACCATCATTCCGTCAGACAGCCATCAGCATGACATCAGGTTTTGCCCCTGCTGCCGGGCTCGCACGACGTGCCGTGGAGAGAATGGGTCGAGTTTGGGGTTCGAAAGGTTCGTTTTCGGGTACTGTGCCGTCGCTTGGTGAAGAAACATCCAGTGGCCGCACCGGACCACCATCTCGTGCAGTCTCAAGCCACTCGGAGTCTGTGCATCATGGACACGGGAGGAGGGTTCGCCACAATCCACAGGCGCCATCTGTTAGCTCTACTACATCATCCTTATCCGATCACGAGGGGCCACAACTCGGCAGACGCCTCCGAGGTCCTGTTCGTGTACCAGGTGTCGGCGGTTTGGTTTTCGGAAGGGAGCTCAAAACTTGCGTGGAAGAAACTGCCACAGACCCCATGCTGAGCGCTCTCCACGCGCAGAACTTTGGGCAGGATGGACGGGAGGCGTCGGACACCTTAGAGCGCGTCCCGTGTAGTCAGCCTTCGGCGCCATTAGAAAGCCGCCATCTTCCTGCATTGGTGGTTAGATGTGCGCAACATATCCTTGTGTGGGGTGTCCAGGAGCAAGGGCTTTTTCGGTACGCAGTGCGAAGGCATACTCCCAGGTCGCGAGTGCTCATTGTTTGCTTTAGTGTCAGCGGTCGTTCATCCCACATAGCCAAGTTACGTGCTGAGTTCGATACTGGTAAGTGTTGGATGTTCGTAGTCTGGGTTTAAGATTGATTGTTTCTAACACAGGGGCCGATTTTGATATCGTCCAATCCAACCCCGGAGACTTGGACCCTCACGCAGTCGCTTCTGTCTTTAAGGCCTACCTGCGAGAATGTGAGTGGCTTGGCTTGTTCTTGCTACTGCCTGTGACTGACATGCTACTGGAGTGCCTGAGCCCATCCTGACAAACCATTTGATGCCCTACTTCGACGCTGCCATAGCCTCGGAGCGCTTGACCAACAACACTCAAGATCCGCTCCCATTAGGCAACATCCATGGACTTCGGAAACCCCCGTCACTCTCAACGCTTGGCATGCCAAAGTTCGGTTCAACCCATCCTCCATCCGCATCGTTGCGCAAAGCTCTCTCGACTCTCATATCTCGCCTACCACAGGAAAATCGCGATTTGCTCTTCACGGTGACGGAGGTGATCAATCACACCGCCAATAGAAGCTCAGAAACAAAGATGCCGCTCAGTAACTTGTTGCTTGTGCTGTGTCCCAGTTTAAGCATGAACCCGTCGCTATTACAAGCGCTATGTGAAAGCCAGGGTATCTGGTATAGTGTCCATCGACGCAAGGATGGCCTAGACCTAGATGCGATTGCAGGGGAATCTAATCAGTCTAACCCTAGCTTTTCGGAGAAGGGCGCAGAGATGGAAGATATTGTCGGCACCGGCCAGATAGCTTCTCACCTGACACCACTGGCCGAAAGCAAGCACTTTGTTCGTCCTCTCCCCACCCTTCCTACGACCGATGGGTCAACTTCTGTTTCGTCCTCTTCGTCGAGCTGCGGGCCTTTAGAGCTGCGTATTAGTGGTCATGACGCAAATTCTCAGCTCCCCCCCGATGCTGATATATCGTCACCGTCATTTTCTACAACGGACGATAGCTCATCGATTTCCCACCTGTCGCAGAGTGGTCGTCCAGTCACCCCCACATCTTTGAATTTCAATTTAACCAACCTATGTTCCCCACCTTCCCTGTCATGCTCAACTGATTCTTTGTCTGTTCCTTCGTTGTCGTCGGGGTCGCCTATGCAGCTGGTTAAGTCACTAACACTCGTGGATGAGTGTAGTGAACAACAATCCTCCAATTCTCCCCATTCCCCAGACATCGCAGAACCTATTCCCCTCCCCATCCCGAGTTTACGGCCTACGCAACCCTCCCTAGAAGCTCAGTTCCAATTTCCCGGACCACGGGACAGTGTCGTTCGAAATCCACTCATGCATCGTAAATCTACCCCATCCATATCTTTTTCTTCTTCCATTTCGGCAGAGGCCCGGTCAGCTTCCATCGCTTCTCGTACGAAACGATTAAAGAAGCCCTCGTTACACCTACTCTTTTCGAAAAATTCACCGTCCCCCATTTCATTACCAACACCACAGACGCCGGTAGTTACCGGTCCCTTTGGCGCAATATTGCAGGAGGGTGCCTTATGGTCATCTTCTACGTCCGGGTCATCTCCAGATTCTATGGTCACAGCTCCGCAGTCATCTCGATTTAGCTATCCACCAGTATTGAATACGGCGATTGATGAATCTTCAATTTCGCTTGCGCTGGGCATCCAGGCAGATGGAGAAGACCGTGCCATTCCTGCCGGACATACCACTAAGGATGGTATGACAACTTCGCAAGGGTCGATAGGGCCCAGCATACCTGTTTGCGGCAGTTCCCCAGAAGAAAGTAGTGAAGATGTCCAATTCCGTCGCTTGGATGTCACTCTTCTGGAAGAGGAGCAATTTGGTGAATATAACTGGACGCAGAGCGTATTGATGGCAGCTGGAGAGCCAAGATGGTGACAGAGCTTGTTTTCAAGTGGACTACTTCGGTACTTCGTCTACATGCCTGACTCTGGCCGTGACACGATCTGCAGGCGGGTCTACACATAATACTCATACATCTCCGCAACTAAACTAGTTTTGTCACTTCGATTGTATCGGTCCACCATGGAGAGATATATTCGAATGCATACCCGATTTTTTTTTCTCATCCGACCCAAGCAGACGCAGGCATTTTATTTATATATTGATGGTATTTGCTACTCGCAGATTTGCGGATTTGGATAAAGGCTAGATGACGTCAGATAAGGTCTAGGTCTAGCCCAGATATCGTCTGCGGGACAATTAGATATAAGCCAGCGGCGAACTTCTCCCTCGCTACCAACACACCCATTTTCTTCCATGGCTTCTAGTTCACTCAAAGCAATCCAAGAGAAACTCTTCAGAGGCGGCGATGATTCCAATGGTCCAGGATCAAGCGACTCGGATCCTCGCGACCACCGTCTCACTATTCAGATTCCCAAATCAACAGCAAAATCGGAACCCCCTCCAAAAGCTGCAAAGGCGAGCCCACGTGGTCTGAACGCCGACCCTATCCAAAAGAGCTACCGCCAGCGGTTAAGTGATAAGCTGGGTGCCAACTACCAAGGTGCAGAGAGGTACCGTCTTCAGCAAGACGACGCGCGACTTCGTCATTGGAAACGATGGGGTCCTTACCTTAGCGATCGGCAGTGGGCAAGTCTAATCTAGCAGCGGCGTCTATGCTTTGGATGCTCATCATTCACTCCAGGCGACGGTCCGAGAGGACTATTCGGACAATGGGGACGCTTGGAACCATTTCCCCCATGAACACGCTCGCTCGCGCGCTTATCGATGGGGCGAAGATGGCATTGGCGGTATCTCGGATAATCATCAACGACTTTGCTTTTCACTCTCCTTATGGAATGGTGAGGATCGTATGTTAAAGGAACGTCTCTTCGGCGTCACAGGTCATCAAGGAAACCACGGCGAAGATGTCAAGGAACTCTACTATTATTTAGACTCAACGCCTTCCCACTCATACATGAAATTTCTATACAAGTACCCCCAACGCAAGTACCCCTACGAAGAACTCGTGACAGAAAATGTCCATCGGGATCGCAATGTGACGGAGTACGAGATTTTAGACTCTGATGCCTTCGAAGGTAATCGATACTGGGACGTCTTTATGGAGGTTTGTGTTCTTCGTCCCCCCAGTACCACTAGTTTGAACCATGTTTTGCAGTACGCAAAAGATGAAGATGACCCGAACAACATTTACGTGCGGATCACCAGCTATAACCGTGGTCCAGAACCAGCAACGCTCCATGTCATTCCCCAACTTTGGTTCCGCAACACATGGTCGTGGCCCGCCGTCAAGCCCCCAATGCCATCCCTTGCTGCTTCCGTCACGGAGAATGACATTCCATATATCAAGATAAGACACCCTGATATGGAGAAGTACTTTATGTACTGCTTACCTTCTCCCCCACCTGTCAATGCGGATGGTATATTCGTCACGGACGAGGATGTTGCCGTTCAGCCCGAACTCATTTTTACGGAGAATGATTCCAACCTTCGCCGTCTCTATGGAGTGCAAAATCCGTCGCCACATGTCAAGGACGCCTTTCATGATCATATTGTCTCATGGCATCGACCGGTTTCAGATTCCCATGGTTCATCTCTTATCAATCCAGAAAAGCGAGGGACGAAATCTGCAGCGCATTATATTTTCCAGAATATCCCCGGTAACGGTGGGTGCGCAGTTGTGCGCATAAGGTTGACTTCGCAGTCCGTGTCGAAGGTCTCGAATGTGGAAGATGAAGTCGCCTTTGACGGAGTAATAGAGGAGCGACGTGAAGAAGCAGATGAATTCTACAATTCGCTTGTATTTGGCCCGATGAGCGACGACTTTAAACAAATAATGAGGCAAGCCCTGGGAGGTATGTTATGGACAAAGCAATATTACCACTTCGTACAGAAGGAGTGGATCGAGGGCGACCCTGCACAACCCCCACCACCTCCTGGACGTAAATATGCTCGCAACAAAGTATGTCTTTGCAATCGCCTGGCTAGTCTGCATTAAACCGGTCGTCAGGAATGGCACCATATGCATATCGATGATATTCTTTCTATGCCTGACAAGTGCGTGCCTTCGAAATCTGTTTGCTATTCAACTTCAATAGGCGATCTGTCTAGGTGGGAATATCCGTTTTTTGCTGCCTGGGATACCGCCTTTCATTGCATACCGCTGGCCGTCGTTGATGCTAGCTTCGCCAAGAAGCAATTGGACTTGCTAACCAGGGAGTGGTACATGAAGCCCGACGGGCAAATTCCTGCGTATGAGTGGAATTTCTCGGATGTGAATCCGCCTGTACATGCTTGGTGAGTAAAGTCCTTGCTCAATCTGTTCGAAACCATTGATCCAATGAATCCCAGGGCGACGTTTAGAGTTTTCAAGATAGAACGTAAGCTCACAGGACGGGAAGATATACCCTTTTTGGAGAGGGTCTTTCAGAAGTTACTACTCAACTTTACATGGTTCGTAGCTTCGTTCACGGAACGTTCTGTTGATCACAGTTGCCTATGCAGGTGGGTAAATAGAAAGGACTCCGGAGGACACAATGTCTTTGAGGGTGGTTTCCTTGGGCTCGATAATATTGGCATTTTCAATCGTTCCGAGCCACTGCCAACAGGGGGGAATTTGCGTCAGGCGGATGGCACTGCATGGATGGCATTTTATTGTTTGAATATGTGAGTCTTAGGCGTTTTCCTTGCAGCTTTTTCTTGATGGTGTCCAGGTTGAATATGGCCCTCGAGCTTGCAAAGCACAACACAGTGTATGAGGACATCGCCTCCAAATTCTTTGAAGTGCGTTGAATTATTCGTAAAAGGTTTTACTTGACTGACCGATTTCAGCACTTCATCTTCATTGCTGATGCCATGACATACATGTCAGGAGATAGCGAACTAAGTCTTTGGAACGAGGAAGACGGATTGTATTATGATGTCATTCAGTTCGGACCTGGAAATTCGATCCAGTTGCCTGTGCGCAGCCTTGTTGGCCTCATTCCCCTTTATGCGACCCTTGTTCTCGAGCCCGCCGTGCTCGGCCGATTCCCAGGTTTTAGAAAGCGCATGGAGTGGTTCATCGATCACAGACCCGAAGTCTCGGCTCGGAATATGGCGAACATGAAGGGTAATGTTATCTCCTTCATCTCATATTCGGTTTTCTCAGTACTTTGTAGTCAGTGGTAGGGGCGAACGGCGCCTCCTTGCGCTTGCAAGCAAGGAGAGACTTGTCCGCATCTTAGAGAAGATGCTAGACGAGGACGAGTTTCTGAGTGAATATGGTATTCGATCGTACGTCAGGTTGCAACCTACCTTGCCCAATTTTTCATGGAACATCGTTTAGTATGTCGAAGTTGCACAAGGACCAACCTTGGGGGATGCATGTCCATGGAGAGCGGCATGAAGTCAGGTATTGGCCCGGTGAATCTCACTCTGGGATGTTCGGTGGTAACTCTAACTGGCGTGGACCCATATGTGAGAACTTAATTTCCTTCCGGAGGCAGGAACTCACGGCACACCCAGGGCTTGCTGTCAATTTCCTGCTCATCGAAAGTCTTCAAAGGTTCTACCAGTACTATGGTGATGACCTTCAGGTCGAATGTCCTACCAGCAGTGGCGAGTACATGAACCTCGTCGAAGTTGCGGAAGAAATTCAACACCGTATTATCCATATTTTTGGGCGTGATGCTGAGGGCAGGAGAGCCACCAATGGTGGTAACCCCAAATTAGACAGCGATCCACATTTCCGTGATTATGTCTGGTTTTACGAAGTGAGGATTGTTTTCCTTCATGTTGTATAGCGACTGATCGCCTATCGCACCAGTTTTTCCATGCAGACAGCGGCCGAGGGCTCGGAGCATCGCATCAGACAGGATGGTGTGTATATCTAAGGCGGAGCGCTTGTGCATATTGATTCGTCGCGCCATCTTTCACCAGGTCGGGTCTAGTTGCCTATCACATCTTGCAGAGCGGAATGACATGCCGGTTGCCACGGACCCCACGAAGTAAGTTTCCTCTATCCTGGACTCTGTTATTTTTATCGATCATTCCGTCGAAGCTCCCAGGAGTGTGGTTAACCATTACTTTCATGTAAGTGTCCCTAGTCATGTTCACCTACAACACTTTATTCACGCGATAGTAGGAAACTATGTCGGAGTACGGAGATGATACTCGCTCTTTATATAGTGCCATGAGTAGCATGGACTTACATAGCCTAGGGGACTTGTCGCCAGATGCATTGTAGAGTTGTACAACACACCATATTAGAGTCATTCATCAAGAATCGTAGATTGCACCCCTTTCTTGCTCGAAGCATTGTTCATTGGCTCAATAGTCATAATAAAGTAAAACCCGTAGCAATGAGTGCAGTGTTCTATCAAGAGTTATACATGACCGATGTTCCTCCATGTTTTAGATAAGATGCTCGATGGCGTCGAAGAAGTCAAAGGAGGGAAAATGACAAAAAAAGGGGCGACTAGTAAGTCTTGCCTGTAGTTTCAGAGTGGAAATTATGTTAGAATCACAGGAAAACGAGGAAAATGAAGAGGAACGAGGATGAACGAACGTGGATTAAAGACATAAACGACGGGTTAACTTTACAAAGGAGGATGTCGTGTGGAGTCCCAGTAAGAGCAATCGCAGCAGACCAGAGTCATAATGCGATGAGAGGGATAGGAACTAGCATTACCAGTGCTTGTAGAGAACCTACGTGACATACAGAGTGACTTGTCCGCCGGGGCGAAACGACTCAAAAGCCATCTGTACATCTTCGGTAGACCCAAGGCATATTAAGTCACCATCCTCGTCCTTGTACTTCACTCTCAGGGGAGTGTCGTCCCGACGTGGGCCACAAAGGCGAATCTTCTTCCCTACTCTATCCACAAGCTCACTGAATTCTGTGGATCGAAGGACTTGTATAACGAATATATCGTCCTGAAAATGGACCTTGACCTTCACAAAAGGGTGGTGACCATTGTTCGAAGCCATGCTCTCAAACATTTGCGACCTCGACTGCCGAAGCCCTGGTCCTGCCAATGATGATTCACTGGAACCAAACGGCGTTATTGGCGACGAACTGTTCGGTGACTCCTCTGATGAACCGTGGGTAGATTGGCTTGAGCCACTACCCCTTTTGTTTTCCACCGCCGAGCTCTGCAATCGATGTGTCCATACGGCGCTAGGAATGGGAGGTGGAGATGTTTGTGGAACATACGCGCTGGGCTGACTTGCACTCCTGGATCGGCTAAGTGGTAAGGCGATGGTCGCACTATGAGTTGAGGTCGGTGTATCAGGTTGTTCATACGGGGCCATGAGGTTCTGGGAGCTGGCTTGGGTGTAAAGGGGAATTCGAGGGGGTCGGGAGCCCGAACCGAAGCTGGCGTCCGTAGCGCTTGTGGCAGAGCTCATGCGCGTAACTTGTGGGTGGTACGAGGGTACAAGAGACCCAGGGAAAGGCTGAGTACCGTTAGCAGATCTCCAGTGAGTATGGATATAACCGTTGGTATCTTCTGTTCGAGCCCGGGAATGGTCATACCCAGTGAAAGATTCACGGTCAGGATAATGGTTTTGTCCAATTGAACGGTGTGTGCCCAATGGCGTACCACGCCCTGACGAGGGTATGCTAGATGGTGGGTAATCTTCGTATTCGTCATCGAGATCGATCTCGAACCCATCTGCGGAAGCACGCCCATGGTAACCACCGCTAGAATATGACCCAGAGGACGAGGCGACAGAAAACTGCTCCTCACTTGAGTAAGGACTCGGTCGGTGACGACTGCTAGCTGGATGAGGTGGTAGACTGTTTACATATTGAGCGTGCGACATCGAAGATGATGCTCTGTCGTGAGTGTAGGGAAGTGGGGACCGCTGGGTAATTGAAGGGGGTATGGAGGCGTGGCTGTTGTGCGCGACAAACTGAGAGATATTTCGATCTGAAACCCTTCGGCTCGCAACTTCCCTGATCAACCTGTTAATCTGGGTCTCCCACTGTTTTAGCTGCTCCTCCGAGCGACAGCGGAGAGTGAAGTATTCTAGATCGTCATCACCTCTCCACCATACAGCAAGGGAATATGGATTGACCGTAGAAGAACCTTGAAGGAATATTAATTTGCGAGTTACAGAGTGAAATATCCCAATACACACCAATCGAATTCCTCGGAGAACTTGGGATGGCCTGGGTGACATTATTCAAGAAAATCCGGCCCTTCAGAAGGAGTGGAGTATCCTTCTTCTTGTTTGGTACACCAGGGACAGACAGGACAGAAGGGGTAGGCTGCTTCTTCAAGATCGAATTGTTTTTGCCGCCCCTTTTACCGCTCGGTGGCGGTTGCAGTGCCTCCTTGCAACATAAAATGATCTTCTCAAACAAGAAGACATGGTATTCTCGGTCCACTTCAGACTTGGTGACGGTGAATATGTCGTCGAGCAGGAGGTTACCGAAATTAAACAAGTGATGACCCTTCCAGTCTTTGACGCGACCTTCGAGATTTCGCACAGTTTGATTGTTCTCAGCGCGGCGCTGGGCTTCGTTAATCTTATCTGTTATCCGTTTTGCCGCAGCGGAACCAGCTTGGAGTTCCTCGTAGTGTGGGTAATCAACGACGGTTGATGCCTTAACCAGGGACTGCAGAGGATGAGAAGACGCAATGCAACCAGGAGAAAGGTGACTCACATCGAGGAGCAATGGATACTTGCAGATTCTTTGAACAGGTTTAATCAGAAAAGCGGGTAGCTCTGATTTAGCGTTGATCAAGTTGTTGTGTACCTGGAACCAAAACATCAGATAAATTATTTTGGGAATGAATCCTGTCGTCACACCAACCAGGTTCACATGGAAACCAAGTTGGCGAGGAGCCGACATGGAAATCAGCGAAGCTCACATACCGACAAATTTTGCTCCTCTTTAATCATGATGTCTGCTGCATTGGTGTAGTTGGCACAGTAAGGCTCGTAGACCGCAAACTCGTCTTCCTGTTGTTGCAGAAAGAATACAAGATATTACGAAGATATTGTAAGCACCACATTAAGCAAGTGTTATGTACCGAAAAAGGAACAATTGAGCTCACGTTCTCAAGGAAGTGCAGGCCCCAACGCTGGTCTTTCCAAGGCAATTCGGCAGTGCTTTCAAGGCGAATGAGAAACTTTCTCTGGAAGTTCAATAACTTGTTTAGGCCGGGGAACAGAAGATGGATGGTATCCTGGTCTATTGTGTTGCTTTGCGACAATGCGGTTGCATATTTCTGACTCAAGTCAGTGAAGAGTAGGGAGATGAAGTGATGCATGTCTGACCTGCATGACCTCCAGATCCTGCACATATTTACGTTCAGTTTCTACCATTTCCCTGATAATATTATTTCGAGCTACGTCGTGCGCATTTGGAGCAACAGTAGCGTTCAATGCGTGGTTCGCAAAGGAATCTATCGACTCTTGCGACGCGAGCAGAGGGGGAGAGACTGGAGCTGGCTCGAAGATATCCGATGGTAAAAGGTCGACAAGAGTGGTGACAGTGCTAACAACCTACGGTAGGTCATGCTTATGAATCCGCGCAGATAATGCAGGATGCATACCTTGACCAAGCCGTCGGTAGAATGACGATCCCACAGATCGGATACTGTGAATCTTTCGCAATTATTGATTTCAGAGAGTCTCATGGCGAATTTAGCAATGGCACGTTTCTTCTCCTTTTCATTGGAAGGATCAAAAGTAGCAGGATCAGTGCTTATTCCTGCGATGGGGCGGGTTGGGGGGGGAAGGAGGTTGAAGAGAAAACAGAGGGGGATTCCGAGGGTGAAGCAATCCCAAAGCTGTGTAACTGGGTCGGTGGACTGACGAAGGTCACCGTTAGGAGAAGAGAGGATGAAGAAATGGGAGAAATCTGGAATGCGCATGAGACGAGCACGCAAGGAAGAACATTGCTGGTAGAGGGAAGTGGAGGCGGAAGCAGCCTTGTTGAGGATATTGTTGTTAGCGACGGGAGTTTCGATAACGAGGCCAGGGTTGGAGGCGATTGATTTTTTTCGGCCAGCGACGTTGGCCATGATGATGGAGGAAGGGAAAGGTGAATTGTCGGGGAGAGAAGTTCGGGGAAAGAGGGTAGAGAGGCGAGTATACGGTGGAGGAACAGCGTGATGAGTATCTGCTGTGGAATTGGCGGGAAACGGGTCCAAGATAATACATTTTGAGACTCCGACTTCCCATGTTGATATACACAAACAAGGCAAAACACCATTGTGTGATGGACATTAGGTTTTAATATTCGTCTATTGTCCCTCTTGCGGACGCTACCCCCTTACAATCCCCGCAGTTAGATGCATTCCAGTGGCGTATGTTGCGTGCGCGACTTTATTGTGTTGTGATGGACGAAGCATGTCTACCGAGTGAGCGCTGTGCAGCCGAGGAGCCGACGTGGATTTTGGAGTCCGCTTGTAGGACTCCAACCACTGTCACACCCCGTGACCTGATTTGGACTGGCGGTTTTTCTTTCGCCTCTACATCAAAACCAGTCCTGGCCAAGACCCATGGCACCAGCCCGTTCTACCAGACGCGCTCACAGCCAGAATGCGCCCCCGCCTCCCAGCGATTCCCAGAATGCCATTCTCTTTCTCGAGCCTATGATGGGCACTCCCCTTACAATCTACATCGAAAAAGATGTCGACGACAGAGATGTCCTTGTAGACCTCATCACCGTAAGTCTCTTTCACTTGCCAACTGATTTCCCGCTCCTATCATTGGCCTCACAGAAACACGGCGGCGCGGTCTCTCCTAGTTACAGTGGCACTCCATACATTTTAGGCTAGTATCCATTGATCTTGCCCGATCTACAATGCTCATCCGCGTATCAGTCGACCCCCACAAAGAGTCTGGTCAGAATTTATTCCGCCAGTATGCCGGTAAGAAGGGAAAAATCGTTCTTCACTCCCGCTGGGTCCACGAGTGCGTTCGTGTGGGCGCACTCCAGACATTCCAGAACAATTGGGCAGGTTGTAAAGTCACTGGTGCCGAAAAGTAGAGCCCTCCCCGTATTCCATATCACCCTTTCTCAGATTAGTTTCTCTTATAGGGTTGATCTCCCCGCCGTTGTCACTCCCCAGAATGACCCTGCTTCGTCTGCTCAAGTGTCTTCATTGCCACCCATCCCCCCACACCCACAGGCCCTCGCGACCATGGGTCCAGCCGATCCTCTTGTGCACCCACCGCCGCAAGGCTCGTATGCGTACCCCGTTTATGCCCACCCTCTGCACCCTCCCCCTCGTGGCATCCAACCCCCCACTGCAGCCCCGCCTCAGTCATGGCAAGCTCCCAACGCCATTGCCCCACAACAGACTCACATAGCCCCTCAGCCTCCCTCAGGAATGCTTCCTCGTCCTGCACAACCCTATCGGGATGGTCCGTGGGTTACCGGTTTCGAGCAACCCCCACCCCACATGGTAGCAGGGCCGAGTGGTCCCCCCTACGCTTATAGGTATCGAGACGAACAAACGGATTGGGCGACTGCGCCTCCGAGTGATTACGCCTACGATTCAGCGACGGTTAGTTTGGTAGCCGAATAACCTTGTGTCATAAAGGTTGACGTAGTCGTGTAGTATGAACAACCTTACGACCAGGCTCCTCCTTACATACAAGAGACAGGCCCGTCAACTACCGGTTCATCTAATGCACCTGTTGACAGTGCCAATGCAGAAAAATCCCGAGGCAGGAAGCGAAGTAGGAACCAGGCAGGCTTACGGTGTATTCACGCATTCACATATGTCTAAAATCTTAGTAGGGAGTTCCGGCTGCGCCACCATCTACTCTTGTCCTTAATCGAAGAAATCCTCCTGCTCGGTCTCCTACGCCCCCAAATCGCGTAATCAAGAGTACTTATGGCGGAAATTTGTTCACTTCTGACGATGTGTTGTACCTCAAGAGGTATATTGATTACTGTCAAGAGCAAGGTCTTGTACTAAGGTTCGTGTTCCATCGCATCCTATATATGAAGTCTTCACTCCAACTGTTGTCAGCCTGAGAGAGATATGTGAGAGAATAGCTGTCAAGGTTTGTAATTTTGTCTCGCATACTGATAGAGTTGCTGAACGATATATCTGGTAGGCACCGCATCATACGTGAGTACTTCAGCTTTTATGTCCTCTCCATCCCATCGACTAACTTCTCAGCAGATTTTACTCTTGGCGCCGATACTGCAACAAGCATCAAATTAGGCTTGGTGGGTATTCCATGGATCTTGGTGATGTTACGACTCCCCAGGAAGAGGGAGAGCAAGATCAGAGCGGAGCAGAACAACAGCTTCGAGTCAGTACCGGTCCTGGGATCATTGCCGCAGCACAACAACGACTACAGCAAGAGGGTAACCAGCCGCGTAATCGGTCTCCAACCCCTCCGAGGGCGTTGTTCAGGAGTACAACTGGTAAAGGAGTCGCATTCACGGAACAGGATGTGACATTTTTGGTTCGCTTCATGGAGTATAGGAAGTGAGTCCAGGCGTGAATGGCTCTGTTCTCACTTTATTCACTACTCCTTTCCTTTCCTGCTAGGTCTCAGGATCGTTTCGACATGGTGGCGTTCTGGAAGGATGTCGCTACAAAGGTCTCTCATCCACTACGAGCGATGTTTTTTACTCATCATTTCCATTCACAGGCACCACACCACTCTCGTGCATCATGGATGAAGTTTTGGCGTCGCCACAAACATGAACTAAACAGGACAGAAGGGGATGATCCCCTACCACAACCACCTGAAAAGAAGATGCGGTATTCCCGCGCAGATGACATTCTCCTTGCCAAGTATTTCTTCACAAAGCCCGAGGGCACGTCGGATAAAATATTTCAAGCATTTGGACGACTGGTATACATAGCTTTTATTTCTCATGACAATCAATCAGTGACTCGCGTCGTTGTAGCATCCTCATCATCCTTGGAAAGGATGGCAAGAACATCACCGGATACACAAAGCAAAAATTGATCATCTCATCCAGCGACTGGCCAACGGAGAGAGTATTGATGTAGATGATAACACAGCGGACTCGGAGTTGTGAGATTGCATTTCGATGAAACACTTGTATAGTTTACCACCATTGAGTATACCTGTGATTATAATTATCTTCCCTATGCACTATTATTGACGTAATCTGGCATGATTGATGTAACCAATTGGATGCATACTAGACACAGGATGTCCCTGTGATCATCATCAAGGCTTGAAGCCTGAGCGCTTGGTCAGACCACGAGTACCATTCGAGTCAAAACTTCACAAGTCGACATGACGGAGTACATGACACAGGAACAAATAGACCAGGCGGGTGTGAGGTCACATCTACTACGGATTTCAGCTCACCGTTGTTACGGCGCCTTCTAGTTCTATCGAGAGGGGTGAGTGACACTACTCTCCTCTTCGACGAAGAGCAAGTAGTGACTACGATGAACAGTTACGTTTGCATTCCAAATTTTCTGTCGCAAGACCAGGTTTCATCTCTCCTTCAACGCTCGAAAGATCTATTGGCTGACTTCAACTTAGAAGACCACCCGCTCGTGAGTGCTCCATCACCACCTTGCCACGAAATTAGAGGATGAAGTTGCTTGACATTTGTCAGACGAAATTCACTACATCGGACGAGAACCACATTGGCGATGACTACTTTCTCAACTCAGGTGATAAAATTCGTTACTTCCTAGAGGAAGAAGCCGTGGATGAGAATGGTCAGCTCACAAGGGATCGAATCAAAGCAGTGAATAAGATCGGGCATGGTGAGTCGCCACCTGGTATTTGGGAGCCATTTATCAGACGGAAATGAGGCAGCGTTACACGTACTCGATCCGATCTTCCGGGAGGTGACTTTGGAGAATGACAAGTTGAAAGCTGTAGCAAGAGATCTTAAATTTCATCACGATCCTGTTGGCGAGTAAATCCTACTGGATCCTAGGACCACGGTTGCTTAACAATTGTCTCATCTTAGCCCTTCAATCTATGCTCATCTTCAAGCAGCCAGGGATCGGTGGCGCCGGTAATTAGTTTTGTATCTCGAGTATGTCATCCGTCCTCACTAAAAACTTACTCGCTAGTTCCTGAACACACGGACTCGTGAGTCACTAACGGATGAATTGTGAAGCCCAACTTACGCTACTGCTGTCGCAACACGATCGAAACTGCTAGGACATTCCTTGTGCGTGGGCGATTATCTTTCCCGAAGATTGCTGCTGGATTCACGCCATCCTAACGACTGTCCCAGTATACTGCGCCTCCCACCGCCCTCGGATTTTGGATACCTTTGGAAAAATGTACATCGTTAAATGGAGCACTTTCGTTTCTACCTGGATCGCATCTTACCACACCAATTACCAAGCGTTTCATACGCAAGCCTGGAGGTGGGACTGGGTTTGAGGAAATCTGTCCACCCCCTCTTCCAGATTTGAACGCGAATTCTGCAAGCGCAACCAAGAGTTATGTCCTCCAAACCTGCGAACCAGGTCAGTTACCTTTGCCCTGATTACCACTGGACCATATCCGAGGGGTTATCATAGGGGACCTAGTGTTGATCCACGGTAATGTCTTACACAAGTCTGAGCGAAACACGAGCAGTCAGACTCGTTATGCATACACGTTCCACATGATTGATAGCCCACCCCATGCCCAATACGACGAGAAGAATTGGCTGCAACCAACACCGTCAATGCCGTTTGCTAAGATCTTCGACATTCCTAACAACGTCACTATCTCTGGGGTGGTTTAATGTGTCTTTGCAGATATGTTTGTGTTACAACTACGCTAGTACGGTGGAATATCTATCTCCTTAGACACGTGCTTTACTACACGGTTACTATTTCAACTTGGCCATACTGCTTCAATTTCTCTGGGGTCAAATCATGAAGTTCATCGATGAGTGCAGGTAGGAACGTTCCGGACCCGTGTACGTCGGACCGTACTGCTGCTCGCTCCCCTGCAATGGTAAGTGCTAGCAGACTTTATTTTATTTATGTATAAGCTTTATATCTCGAAACTTGAGCGAACGTACCCTCCCAGCGCCCCAATCAACATGTCACCTCCGACGAGTTTCGCTGCCCCATTTTCGTCCCTTGCCAGCTCCCAAGCTGCAGCACAGAACGTAGCTATGCAAGTGCCTACTAGGCATCCTGAGCCAGTTATGTCACCGAGTAGTTTGTGCCCATTTGTAACTTTGACAACAGTCATTCCATCGGAAACCCAGTCAGTGGCACCGGTGAGAGCAACAACACATCCTGATAATCGGGAAGCAAATATACGCGGAAGAAATGAGGTTCGCAATAAACTCACGTTCCTTCCTTGCCAGGTCCCTAACAAATTTAGCGGGTTTAGCAAATCCTACACCAATGATATCAACACCCTTGGCTTGCACCTAGAGGAAATAGCCTGTCAGTCTTGCAAACCTGACTGCAGACTAACTGACCCTGAACGTACCTCTTCTGAATCGGCAAGTGCAGCGAGCTCTCCCGCATTGCCTTTGATGACACTGGCTTGCCAAGTGCCCAGCAATTCAGCAGCAATCTTGCGGCGAAACTCCGTTGCTCCCACACCCACTGGATCGAAAACGACTGGCTTCTTCGCATCATTTGCAAATCGACCGGCGGCTAGCATACTCTCGTTGTCCGTGACCGTGCCAAGGTTGACTAACAAGGCACCCAGAACGCAGCTTAAGTCGTACATCTCCTCTGGTGCAGTAGCCATGATCGGACTTGCACCTAGCGCTAATGTGGCATTGGCGGATTGGTTTGCCACGACGATATTGGTAATCTGCTGGAAATGAGCCATGCACATGAAGTCAAACAAGCAAACTTAAGGCACTTGGTGAATGAGTGGTTTGGTCTCCTTTACGACACGCAGTAGGTCGCCAACCCGGTCCTTGATGATATCTGTAGTGTAGGACAGAGTTACTTCGCCTAATTGTTTGGTTGAATTTGACCAAGATCGGTAAGCCTCCTTGAGTGTTCTTGCGGATTTAGAAGGCTCCAGAGACGCAGCTATTTCTGAGACGACAGCCACTCCGTCCAATCCACGCCCTGTAGCTGACACAGACCCATGCAGGGTCCTTAAAATGTTACTGGACTTAATGCCTCCTAATGTCACATTCAACTGACGACATAATCATACCAGAGAGTTGGACTGATTCGTACCAATAGCAACGGCTTTCACGGATGTACTATCTAGAGCTGAGAGCAATAGCCCGACCGCTCTTACACCGAGGACCGGACTCGTAAGCTGCTTTGTGTTGGTTGCCCAAACAGCGCCGATGCCAACGTAATCGGCACCATCTTCTACAGCTTTCTTGACATGGTCTACGTTGTTGCAAGATATGCCAAGAATTTTTCCTGGCGGTAGAAGGTTCCGAGCCACATGCGGTGGCATATCTGTTTGTCCTAAGTGAACACCGTCTGCGTCAACAGCTAGGGCTATATCGATACGGTCGTTGATAATGAGAGGGACACCATATTCTTTGCATAAGCTTTTGCTCGCATTTGCAATGCGCAGAAACTGCGTTTGGGGAAATCATGCGCGAGAACGATTTGCCAATCGACATACGCGAGTAGCATGCGACGTACTTCAGATGTATCCGCTTTCTTCTCCCGAACTTGCACAATGGTTACACCACCCTCCAAAGCCTTATTGAAGAAAATCAACTGGGGTTCACCTGAAAATCAAGGAGTGGTCACTTCTCTGAGGAAATCACAATACGCCTATTTGAGGTGAGACATAAGCCAAGACAAATCTTTGTGGTCTGGCAGGGCATAGATGTACCTTTCCTTCTGGAAGTAGCTCACGTCCAGTGACCAGGTAGAGGGAGTAATCGATGGACTTCATTGATGAAATGTCCAGTCTAATTGACGCCTATTAGTCTATGTTGACGCGTGGGCATAGCCCAATAACAACCCGAGCGCAGTAGGTGAGGGCAAGTATACTCAGCTCTCTAAGCTCATAGATAATCTATTGATTATACTATCACAAAAAATGCAGATTTCTGACATGCTCTGCGACAATCACATAAGGCAATAGTTAAGTTGGCTAATCGTTCAGTGCGTGGCATATCCACAAGGCTCTGTTGTATTATTCTCGTATGGACCACGGTACAAACGGACTCGGTTAGATCCGTATTACATAATCACGTAGCTTCGTCTCGACGCGACTCTACACCTCAGTCACTGACTCTATTCAGTACTGAGGTGAGATCCGTCTATTGCTACTTCACACCTTGTACTCATACATTACAGAGTACTTCTACAGGTGTGGAATACACTAGTCACTGACTCTATTCAGTACTGAGTGTACTTTTACAGGCTCTTGGCTTTCAATCCTAACAAGCACACTTTCATGCCAGAGCCAGTACTTAGCATTGTGGGTATAAGTTGATTTGTCATTCTAATAAGTCTGCTAATGGCAGAGATGGACTAGGATTCTAGACACAATCATATATGCATTAACAGAATAATAATACATGTGTTGATGTGCCCAGCATATATCTATCAATACCTAACTGAATACACTTTGGCATTATAGAGATAGGCAACTCATGCAAATGAGAGTGATAGGGTGTGACTCGAGCCTTGGAATGAGTTGACCAAAAGAAGTGATATGAAAGTGAATGTTGAAGTGTTCAAGTTGTACATGAAAGTGAGATTATGCCAGTGAACCAAGTAGTGGAAGTGGAGTATGTGGGAGAAAACTGAGTGTGAGTGGTGCATTGACAAGAAATTGAGCAAAAAACATTGAATGTGAGTCAAGCGAAATGGATGGTGGCAGCAGGACAAGAGCAGTTGAGAACTTAGGGCCTGAAAGTGAAAATGAGAGAAACATATGTTAAAAATAAAGAGAACATTTCAAGTATCTTACTTCTTTCCTTTTTTTGATGCCTTATGATAAGGACATGCTGAGGATTTGTCATCCTGCTCTCCATCAGAAGTCAATACAATGGCCTTTCTTTTTGTCCTTTTTGTTATGGATTACATGGATAGGCATCCCATCAACACCATGCTCCCAAGACTGTTCACCTGGTAAACTACCTCACAGTGCTCACCAGCACTGGCCAGACTCAATACAGAGATGGCAAGTCTAGTCCTTAACTTCCCACCTAATGGCTGTGTAGAAGCAAGTGGATTCAACTGAGGGACTCAGCTTGAATCACTTGCCTTTTTATAATGCAAGGAGACTAAGGTACATATAGATAAGGTGTGAACTAATTAGTTTAAGTATGGATATATGATAATGGAAATTAAATAAGAAGTAGACGGCGATCAGAAAGAAGAGAAGGAGCAGAAATTAAAGGAGTGGTGATTAATGTCACAGACTCCACTAAAGCATACTCTACTTTCACTTTCACTACACTACATTCACTTTGAACTTCA